>JABCKO010000008.1:0-117294 GCA_018855915.1 Tephrocybe sp. NHM501043
GGAGTGAGGAGGATTCATTTCAGGTGTAAGATCACATGACAGGCATTGTTCATTCCTCCTGTGCTCATCAGGAGACGAGAAGGTTTGAGGTCGATGCACGCCACATGGGGGTTTTTGAGTAATTTCTCTCTTTGAGGGCACTCTATGACTTTGTATGCTCCAGATCCTTTGTCTGCCAGCAAGAGGAGCAGGAGCAGGTCTGCCCTCCGGGGCAAGCCTCATGATCAGGGATCTCGCCAACCTAGTCTACTCCCTGACCTCATAGCTGAGGAGTCTGCCTTGGGAGGCTTGCTCAACCAAGATACAGAAGACATGGAGGTAGAAGGGGTGATCAATGCCACTCTCCGCACCAGCAGGCCTGACCCTGCCTCCTTGCAGCCACCTGGGGTCCAACCCACAATAGCAATTTCCCCTGCCTCCTCAGACAGCACCACCTTCAATCTCCTCTCCCAAAGGGTGGGAAACCTCAAGGATGCACCCAACCCTTGGGATAGAAACCACAAGCTTGCTCCCCCACACACTAACAAATCTCCCACTGGTGAAACAGGGGGGGGTTTGAGCTCTGCTAGGGACACTGATCCATGGACTTCCACAGGCCCATCCATAGAAGAAGCTCTTCCTGCCAACCTTAACATGGACACCATGTCACCTCACCCTTCTACACCTTCCACATAAAGACCCATCACCTCTCCCCTCCCAACTAGTTGCAGGACTAAATGCACCTGGAAATACACAGCTCAGGATTTCAACGTGGACAATGGAGTGGTAGGGGATTACACCCTTTTGGCCTTGCCTGTTGAGGTTGTTGGCCTGAGTGAGCCTGGGCCTTTGTGCCCCATACCAAATCTGGTGTTTCCTGCTAACTGGGCAGCACAGGTTTACTCCCCTGTACTGAGCCTGTCCACTACACATGCACCAGCTGCTGCAAACCCCCTTCCAGACAATGAAGGTGGCTCCTCCCTGCTCATGCTCAGCAAAGACAAGCTGGCAGCTATTATTGCTAACGTGGTGGCACAGATAAATCTACTGAGCCTTCCTGGCACTTCACAGCCAGCACCACCTCCCCTCCACAGGTCTGCTCCCACCTCTGCACACAAGCCTCCTCATACTCAGGCCCCAATTCACACCTTCACAACCACTTGGCAAGGTAATTATACCCTTTGAGCCTCCTTATGCTCCTTTCACTCAAGTTCTGCCTTCACAGCACATGAGCCTCCTCATGTTCAGGCCCCAATTTATGCCTTTACAGCCACTTGACAAAAGCTTCTCTTGCCCCAACCTGCTGAGCTGCCCCTTCCACCTACTATATACTATGGGCCTGTTTCCTCTCAGCTTGGCCTTCCTGGCATGCTGGTCCTGGGTATGCCCTTCCTCAATGCCAATGGGCAGGATCCCACACCTTCTGGCATTACACCTTTCATTTGGAAACTCATCAAACCCACTGCTCTCTGCCACAGTGCTCCTCCTTCCCAGTTGGTGGCCCTCACAGCAGATGACAGGGTAACTCCTGCCAAGGTACAGCACATTCTCTATGCAGGATTCCATAAACATGTCCCTCTCCACTACCTCACCAACAAAAAGATGGAGCAAGCAGCCTACATACCAGCTCCACTAGCACCTGGCCTATAGATTTCTGGCCAGCAGCTCCAATTTGCCCCAGTTGGACTTGAAACTGAAGGTGAAGGTGAACTCACACCTGAACTTTGGATTGAGTGTTCAGCTAACCTGGTCTGCTCTTTGAAAGAACACCTCTATGCAGGTTCAGACAATTGGCTGGGGGGCAAGACAGCCTGTGCAATTGCAGATGTCTTTGTACAACACTTCAAATGCATTTGAAGTGCAGCTGATTTTGTCTCCAATTTTCCCCTCTACAGGGAATATGACATCTGTATCTGCATCTGATGGTTCACAATGTCTGACAAGATCAACATCAGACATTGGCAAAGTGCTGTTTGGGATCAAGTTAAAGAGGACCATCACCACCTGATGTCTCTGAACTGGAGAAGAAGCTTGCAATACTGACCTCTCTGACTGACAAACTTACTTCCTCTTCTTCTCGTGCTTCCTATGACTATGACAGCTGGGACTTCTCATTGGGGAAGGACAAGTCAAAAGCAGTACCTACACCTGTGCCTGCTACCCAGGCTACAAAATCATATGCATGCATGTACTGTGGAAAACTCAGCTGTTTCTTTTGATGATGTGACAACACTCCCCTGTACATGCAAAAAAAGAATGGCAAATGGCTTACCCCTACCAGTGGCACTGCCTGTCAAGCTTTTAATGGCCCCTGCTCCTGCAGCTGTGGCATTTGCACCTTTGGTCACCTATGCTCCCTCTGTGGCAGAGCTGGTCATGGAGTGCAGGCTTGCACTAGCATCATTGGGACTAGTATCATTGGGGCTCAAGGTCTCCTCAATTACATTTCTAAACTCCTTTTTGCCACCAAATCACTACAAATCAGATAATCATCATGCTTTTGTCCATGCAAAATATGACTCTAAAATTGCTCTTTCTCATGTATCTCCTAGCTTTGACTCAGCATTCCTTTCTTCTATTATTGGACCTATTTGCACCTCTCCACTCAATGTTATTGAAAGTGCAGGGGGTAAACTCCACATCACCATTGATCAATCCTTCCCTTGCAATGACCCCTCTCTGAACTCTTTTATAAACACAGCCTCCTTCAGATACAACTAGGGTACATTCTTGGCATGCTACCTGCTAGTGGCAGGGGCCCCATTTGGTACTGAAGTAGCAGTCTTTGATGTGGATGCTGCCTTCAGAAATATACCTACTCACCCAGAGGACTGGCACCTCCTAGCTGTGATCATCAACAACCTTGTGCATCTTGACATGCAACTCAACTTTGGTGGGGCCACTTTGCCAGAGGTGTTTGGTAGGGTGGCTGATGCATTGGTTCACATTTACCTTGATCATGGCATAGACACCATCTTCAAGTGGGTAGATGACTTTATCTTTTTCTGCTACCCCCACCATACCTCACCTGATGGCACACACACATTTGCTTATGACAAGATGCCAATCTGGTCCATTGCAGCAGATCTTGGTTGGCCTTGGGCACCAGAAAAGTTCTATCCTTTCTCCACCTCCTTCTTCTACATTGGCTTCCTTTGATCCATTCCTGATTGATGCATATCCTTACCAGATAACAAGTACTCCAAATACCTCACAAAACTTGATACCTGGATTCCAGAAGCACAAATTTCCCTTGCCAAAACTGAATCCATCATCAGCAAATTGAATCATGTTTGCCTTGTGATCCCAACAGGCAGAGCTTGCTTACCTTGTATCAATTTTGCTAGGGATTTGTACACTCATCCCATCTATGGACTCACTACAGAATTCCTGCTTCTGTTCTAACTGACATTTCCTAGTGGCAGTGCAAGCTTAGCACTAAATGCAGCCTGCCTATTGTCACCCATCCTCCCCCTGTCAATCACAAAATTTATGTTGATGCCTCTACATCTTGGGGCATTGGCTTCATATTTGACAGTTGTTGGCTAGCCTGGCCACTCAAAGTAGATTGGTAATCTGATGGTAGGGACATTGGTTGGGCAGAAATAGGGGCCGTCAACCTTGCTATTTGATCCTGCTTGGCATTTGGTCTTAAGGACACCCACATCATCATCATTCATTCTGACAATGCAGGGGTAGTGGATGCCCTAAATGCAGGTTGCTCCTGAGGCACTGAACAAAACACCATCCTTAGATGAATTGTTGACACCTTCCAGGCAAACAATCTATGGTTCTCATTGTCATGGTTCTCCACACATGGCAATCCTGCTGACAACCCATCTAGGGGTCTCCTTCCCTCTTACAAACATCTATTTGCCTTCCCACTACATATACCTGCACAATCAATTACTTACCTTGAAGCACCTGAATGATTACATACTCTGACCTTAGGATGTGACCTACAATACAACCACTGACCTCACCAAGAGACTGTACACACAACTCCTCCAACTTACATATTTTTGCTAATGACCACTCATCTTGCACTGCTGACAGCCTTGTACAGTAAAATTTACATTCTTGAACCTCACCCATAATACCATTCAAACTAATTTTCAAACATTGTTTTAATCTCTGGTCAAGTTGGACACTATATATTGCACACCAAATATTGTGAGACTGACACTTCCTTCTACTATGCCTCACAATGCATCTGCCCAAGACACATCCCCTAATCCTTCCTTACCTTTCACTCTCTCTCATGCTTGGGCAAAATCCACTACTAAAAGATATCATGCATCAGCATGGCCTTCTGGTCATACTGTGAAGACCTCTAGTTCTCTCACTAATCAATTCCTCTCCCTACATGATACAGCTGATTTGTTGTTTGCTACCTATTGGTCTGGGCTGCCTTGCAGTGATGCTTCTCATCTCATTGGGGGGCTCCTTCCAGTAGTCGCTCAGAAGCCCAACATCTGATAGGGACATATGAGCCAGTTGATACATAGAGTGTTGAAATAGATGACTCCTTGTTTCTCTTCTTGTGGGGGAACCATGCATGTGACCTGGAAGCAAACAAAATGGGAATCCTCCAATCAGAGTGAGGAGGATTCATTTTAGGTGTAAGGTCACATGACAGGTGTTGTTCCTTCCTCCTGCGCTCATCAGGAGACAAGAAGGTTTGAGGTCGATGCATGCCATATGGGGTTTTTTGAGCAACCCTCCTATTCCTCCCTATATGCTAGATTGCCTCCTTTCCTGTCACAAAAAGGAGACTTTTGAACTGTGTACTGCTGATTAAAAGTAAAATCACTAGGGATACTATTTCTCATTATACATATGAAGTTTCCTGCACCTACAGGGGGGACTCCTTCCAGTAGTTTCTTGGAAGCCCAATGTCCAATAGGGACATGCAACCCAGTTGATACATAGAGTGTCGAAATAGATGATTCCTTGTTTCTCTTCTTGCAGGGGAGCTGTGCATGTGACCTGGAAGCAAATAAAAGCTTGTTTTCTGTGTATGTTTCCCATTTGTTTACAAAGATAATTGAGTTGTCTCTATTCTGAGACTAAACTTTCTACATGAACTTCCATAATGAGGCTTTGGCAAGTGTTTTACTGCCGAAACAATTACCTCTGAATGATTCCTTGCAAAAAACGGTCATGTGACCGGCCCATGGGTAGTTTACCCAGACCGAGCTTTATTGAAGTTCACTGTAACTTGTATGAAATTTTAATCAAGGTATGTACTTGGAGAGTGTTGTGATTACTATCAAGCCATGTCCGAGGATTTTGGCAACGTCGCTTATGTTCTCTGATGTCGCCACTTCTTCAATCTTTTTGAAAGCTGTTTCTAACCGTTGCAACATCTTCTGGTGCACACCTCCTGGGTTTCCTGTGACTGTTATCATCTCGTCAAAGTATATATTTTCAATTTCTTGATGCAGTTTGCTTCGTAATAAACCTGTAACTCGGTTCAATGTCATGTTTGTGTGATGTCAGTGTTATCTCCAAAAAATTCACACGTCGGTCTGCTTCTAGTTCTTCGTCCTCTTCGCATCTTCAACAACTATGGGGTCTTTCACTGTTCCCGGCAGTAAGGCAAAGAATATAGATAATACAAGCTATGACGAGCACGATTATTGACTTCAACTACAAAAAAGTGTTTGAGGGGTCACATGACCATTTTTGCAAGGGGGTTTGTTTCAGTGGTGGACAAGTTGGACGCGTGTCGTCTTGTTTGGGGCTGTTATGACGTGCTCTATAATCAGGTTTTGATGGTTATCCTTGCTCTTTCAGAGCCCTTAGTAAGTTTTGTGGTATGCTGACAGAAACTTACAAATCCTTCAGGGAAGCAGGTCTTAGACGCGGGAATATCGCAGTTTTGCGTGCTGGAAAATCATGTGCATACGCTAGAACAGTTTGCTTTTAAACATCAGACATGACATTAGACTCACCAAGATTCCCTGTGAATAACGACCATGTCTACTCACACTGCCATCGCGATCACCAAACCTAACACTATCGAGGCGATTCAGGTGCCTACTGAAACTCCTGGACAGGGCCAGGTTCTCCTGAAGGTCGAATATACGTCGCTGATAGCGTTCGACACTTATATGACCGATCTGGGATACTACGTTACAAGCTATCCGGTCATTCCTGGTTTCAATGTCTCGGGAACGATTGCGCAAGTTGGCGAGGGCGTCACTGATCTTGCTGTTGGTGATCGAGTATGCCTTCCCACTCTCGTCACGCGTTCAGCTTGATTTATTGATCGCCTTCTATTTATCAGGTCGTTGCAGTTTGTTTTTCAACATTCAATTCAAAGGGTGCGCAAGAGTACACCGTTCAATCTCGTAACGTTGTGTCTAAGGTAAGTATTTCGCTATACTGTGAGCTTAAATCAGATAAATTGAACATTTTGGTTTGTGAAGATCCCGGATTCACTTTCGCTTGAAGCAGCGGCAACCATTCCAGACAACCTAATCACCGCCTTCTATACTCTGTTCAATCAACTGCAATTGCCGATTCCGTCATTCTTCCCAGCAAAGGAAGCACCCCGTAATGCGACTACTCCGATTCTTGTTTACGGAGCTGGATCCACTTCGGGACTGTATTTGGTTCAGCTTCTGCATGCAGCAGGCTACACCAACATCCTCGCCACCGCGTCAACGAAGCATCACGAGTATCTTAAGTCCATTGGGGTATCAGGGACCTTCGATTACACGAATCCCAATCTTGTGGCGGACATCGCAAAATTCGTTGGTGGAGATGGTAAAGTCCCAATCGTCGTGGACTGCATTGCTGCAGAACCATCATTATCCGCTCTTTCTAGCATTGTCAGCGCCAACGGAACAGTTGCACTCCTCCTGCCAATCAAGAAATCGAGCAAACTCACCGTCGATCAAGTCAGCGATTTTACAATGGAACTACCAGAAGGCAATGCGCCTTTCACACCTTCCAACAAGATTCTTGGTGTGAGGACATTCTTGACATTCCAGGTAAGATCGAACGTTATCGGGCATGACTTTATAATATTTGGCTGATTTGGATTTTTAGGACCCCTTTTTGAGAGACAACCTGATGACGAGGATCATTCCTTCTTTACTAGAAAACGGCATCATCGAGGCAAATCGTCTGCGTTTGATGGATCAGGGAAGCTTCAAGGAGAGGGTCGAACAGGGTCTGGACCTGTTGAGGAACAACAAGATCAGTGGAGAGAAAGTTGTAGTCAAGGTCGCCTAGCGCATGTTCAGTTTTCATGACAAGCCTTTGTAGTTGCGTCCAAGACAGACGTGTCTACGCTTTTTGTTATACTCTTAGTGGAACTCTATGTCACATTGGACTTCCATAATTATTTTCATTTTCTCTCGTGTAGGCGGTCAGATCACACTTTTAGGCAGAAACACAAGACGCGACTTTGACGCGTCACCAATCGGCAGCCCAGCTTGCCTGTTCCATTAATCAACACTTTACCTGTGGGACTATATATTCACCTGTATGTCATCCTGGCTATCACCAATTTAACAACTTTGGGAAAAGTCTTAGGTTAAAATACATTCCGTTGCCTGAGGCCATGCACAGGTGTTATGAAAGAGCAAATAAGAAAAGAAGCTATGTAGAGATATTCCAACGACGCCAGCAGGATTTGAACCTGCGCCTTCAAAGAAGAACAGATGAATTTACAAGATTCGAATCTGTCGCCGTAACCACTTGGCTATAGCGTCTTGATATATTATATATTTCTGGCACTAGATATTTGGAGTAGGTATATAATCATTTGATTTGGTCAAGGATCAGCTTAGTAAGTGATCTTTTGAGTGTGTGAGTTTCAGCGCGAATCAGGCCACCTAAGTAGCCCATCATATATTTTGTGAAGGGTGAAGGGCTACAAGCTATGTAAATAAAGAAGGGTGGAGAGGGTGGGTGCTCAAAAAATACAAATGAAAGGTAAGAGACAAATTATTTGTTGTTTTGGTGAGAGAGCAATTGACACTTGTTTTGTGGTGAGAGAGAGCAATAGATGGCTCGGAATGACGGCAAAGTGGTCATCATGTCTGGGCACAGCCTCAGCCAAACAATGGCACCATACTGAACAACTACAAATGTTGTCACAGGTGAGAGAGTGCAAGGCTCAGGTGGGGTGAAAGCACATGTTGTGCAGAGGCCTCCAAAAATGCTGCTTACCCTTGGAACCCACCTGTATGGATGTCCTCTGCTTTTGAGCATGCAAGCTTTAGCAAGAATTGGGCTACCTAAGTGGCCTATCATATATTTTGTGAAGGGTGAAGGGTTATATCGAAAGGGCTGATAGTGGTGTGAGGTGGGGCGGTGGACCACTGGTGGTGGTGATAAAATGATGATAAGAGAGAACCTATGAAGGACCTCACCAGACAAAATGTATTTGGTTTGAAAGATGTGGTTGAGTTTTCACCAACTAAGCTTTGATAAGATGATGTTGATTTTGGACTGCCAACTTTGATTTTGTCAAGCTGCTTTGGCAGGGGAAGCTGATGCTAGATTTTGGAACCTCAACTTCAATTTTGCCAAGCTGCTTTTGGCCAGCTGCTTTTGCTTCTTGGCTTTGATAATTCAGTCCACATGGTCACTCTGCCAAGGGCAGCTGTTGGTGAGAGCACAAACTGGGAGTGTTTTTCTTTTCTTGACTGTCATGTCCAGCTTACACCCTCCTCCTTGCTGTGCAGCCAGTTGCCTCTGTACAACATTTTTTCTATAGGAACATCCTGCCACCTGTGAATGCAGCCACTCAGATTTGGAGCATGGGATGCTTCCTTGGAGACTGTGATGGTGGCACTGACATTTTTGCTGCTGTGTGTACTTTTTCCCCCAACATCACTGGTACTTATTCTCAACAGATAGATCCTTCTCCAAATTCTCACTCACTCTGCAGCCACTGCTTGCATCCCTACTATGCTCATCAGCCTTCTGGCACTGGTCCTGCTACCTTGACTTCAACACCTGTACCTTCCACTTCTGACACCAACATTGTTACCTGTAATGACCTTCTCTGTATTCACTTTTGCTTCAAGTCTTTCTTCATTTCCATCAGCATCTCAACCTTCTACTAGTACACCAGCAACCTCTCAATGCACTCTTGCAACCATTATGCTGTGGGTTCCTTCTGCCTAGCAACTAGGCTGCAATAATAGCAAGACCTTTTTCTTTAAGTTATGCTATGCAACTGATGTTCAATTTAAGCTATCAATACTCACATTACTTCATATGAAAGATACCAGGCTCCAAGCAACCCAGTTAGTCCTTTGCATGCAGGAGGTGTTGCAGCAAATCCAGCACTGCCTTTCTTACAAGGCCAAGCAAGGTTTGGAGCAGCTACTTGAGCCCAAATGTATAATTTTATAGGGGTACTGCACCCTAAAACAGTGCATATGCCAGTTTTTGCTATAGTTAACCTTATTGTTATATAATGCCAGCATACTGCAACATCACACCATGCAGACTATGAAGATTCCAGTTTTATAGCATACATGCAAAGCTCTACATAGGAAAAGATAGTGTCCTTTATTATGCATGCCACAAACTTGGGACTTGCCTTCTGTTAGTCACCACATGCCATCCTTGTGACCAGGTTGCCCCACAATTAAATGAGGCAATTAATTCTCATCTAACTGCCAACCAATTATCATTTTACCACCCCCCTCCATCATCATCTACATTGTCTCCAGTCCCATCCCCCCATAGAAATTACCATTATCACTGGACTTTTCTTGTAATCTCTGTGGCATCATGTGCCTCCTATATGGGAGCTATCCTTTAACATGTCAAAGGATGCTCTTTCAATGGTCACTTTTTCTAGTATCAAAACTTATGCTCAGCATCTTGCAGAATATGAACCACCCTCCAAATGCTTCCAATTTGACTCCTCAGCACATAATATTTATCTGTACATTGCATAATCTATTTCTCTGTTCTTTATCATAAAGTTTTCAATTAGGTCCTCTGTATAAATTTATACAAGATCCTATTACCACTTCTGATACCAACATTGAGCACTTGTGCCTCAGTCACCAACTATGGGATTGGCACAAAACTGGAAATATCAGTGAACCATTCTCTGTTCTCACACCCTATTTGCACTGCCAGCTGCCACTAAAGCATGCCTGTAGTGGCCCCTAACAGCTTCTCCACATGATCAGCCCCCCTCTTTAACATTTTCACCACTACCACTGCTCTTGCCTTTAGCAATTCCATCACCAGTAGCCCTATCCTCAGCTTTTCCATTGCCCATAGTCTCATCTCCAGCTTATTCTTTTACCAACACAGCTATTACTAATTCACCTACAAACTCACTTCTTGAATCACTTCTACTGACAACATCTGCTCCCACTGCTTCATCATCACTAACCACACACACTTCATCTTTGTCTCCTCTGTACCACATGTTCATTGACTTCACAGACAATACTTGCAACACATTCTTGGCCTCCTCACCAACTCTTACCAATGATGAACTCTGCACCCACTTTCTGGAATTTGATATTTGCAGGCAAGATCATTTTCTAACTGCCTTGCCATCAGAAGAATTTAGGCTTCATGCTGAAGATGAAGCAAGGGTTGGCCCTGCTTTATTTATGGCCCTACACACTTGCATCAATAGCCAACCACCTCCAGTCATAGATGGCATATCCTTTTCCAACATAAACCTTGAGGCCCTGCTAACATTGACATATCACATTGAAATGTCAGTTGCCTTATTTTGTTGAAAAATAAACTTTCTTTATTTCAATTTATTCAGAGGTTCAGCTGTTGGTATTGGTCCAGAGCAAGTGGCATAGTCAAGCATGGTTGGCCATATTATTCAAGACTTACAGAAGTGGTGGCAGGTATGAGGTGATTACTACTCCCTAAGGCTTCAAGATGTGCCATAGCTATCTGAAGACCAGGCTGCATTTCAAACCTTTGGATTTAACATCACACTGTTTCTTCTTTGCTGACAACCTCTTCTTCCTGTTTCTCCTCACATACTGCCATTGCTTCTCTCTAGCTTTGATTTTTGCAATCTGAAAAAACTTTTTTAAGCAGTTTTCTCCTGATGCATGTAAGTGACTCAGAACATGGCCACCAGCTGGTCATGAATTACTCAGCACTAGTTCTGATCCTATATACATGATATTTGACTGCCTTGATATGGACATAAGTTTGCTATATTGTCCTTGTAGGTCTAAGATGTTTATTTCTAATATTCAATAAGATTGCTTTTATTTAGAGCATACTTCCATCACAAGTTCTTGTTCAGCAAATCAAGTCATAACTTACAGTGAGCCTCTTGTTTAGCACTATATGCTTTCAAGACATTAAAGACCATCCTGCTGTTAGAGCTATGCAGAAGGGGTTTGACATGGTATTTGAGGAGTCATTGTATATCCAATCATCAGTAAGGAAGTTTTGCATCCTCAGGGAAATGTGCTAACTCTTTTTCAGCATTTCTCAGGTGAGATGGCAACACTTGCAATATGTCTCTACCTCTACAAGACATTGCTTGTAGTGGATCCAGACCAGGTCATCAACAAGCTTTGAACATTATCAAATGTTGATGATGACAGACCCAGTGATGAGAAAACTGCTTTTGAAGCTCTTTTTCTGTGTGCTGTTACATTCTTTCTAAAGGGAAATGGGGATCCTGAGAAGCCCCTCAAGTCTATCACCAACTTGAATAAAATCTATCAAAGTCAGTGTTTACTTCTCACACTAACAGGAACAGAGTACCTCCAACCTGACAAAGAATTATTTGTAAGTTACTTGCATTTGCTGTGGTATGCAGAGCCTTGACATATTTTTACAGTTCAATTTCCACCAGATAGCAGTCATGTGCATAAGGTGAGCCATACTTCTGTAGCTCTCTGTGTCTCTCATTTCATTTACTACTAAGAGTGCATTATACATGTTTGCTCTACAACTATGGAGGTCATCAGTGACAGTATTTGTAGTATGCTTAGTGAGGACTCTGTTATGCAACCACCTCAGGAGATTATATCATTTGATAAATGGTTCACTGGGATTTTAGCTTTAGCTTTAATCAGATTTAATAGTTTTGCTGCAGAATAATTGTGTACTAATTGTAATTCAACTAAATGTCTTTCAAAATCAATGCCTGGATATTAGTTTTAGAAGTTATGTTTACAATGGTTGACATTTCTGGTATTGTATCAGAAGAACTTGATGAACTGGATGTAGTTGACATAAAGCTAGTACATGTGACATTCAGGGATGATTTAAGCAATGTCAGCAAACTAGGCAAGTTAGGTGATGTTCAAGGACTGGAGTGGATTGGTGTTAAATTTGGATGAAAACAACTATATATCATTAATGGAATGCAGATGGATGGTTGTCAAGACAGGGTGAAAATTTGTTAGTTAACATTCAAAAAAAAGTGTAAGACTGCAAGTCTCCACTTAGGCAAAAGCAAGGGGGATGAGATAGAATGGGACCAGGCTCTATCCTGTAGCTAGCTACATACAGAGAATGGTGGTTGTATATCTGGGGGATCCTCCCCTTTATCTCTGCTATATGTAAGTATGTGAATAAGGTTCTGTCATTGTGTGAGGTCTGAGCATCCAAGGGGCTTACAATTATATGTATTTATAAGGAGGTTATGTTGGATGATGAATTCCAATAAGCTATACTGTGTGTGATAAATAGAAACTCCAGAACAAGGAAGCTGTGGTTTAAGATGGGTATGAACACCATCTTCAGTCATGTTGGTACCTCACATGCAGTGATAGATATGGAGGCTAGTTTTCTTGTCAATAACAATGGAATAATATTATAAAATGCTCAGAGGATCAGAAAGGTGTCCTTTTTATATTAAAAGAAGAATATTCTTTGCAACAGTCCAAGCAGCTAAATTAAACCATGGAAGATTTGAGTTTGGATCTTTCAGCAGCCCAAATGTTTCAAGAATTGCCTTGACTTGAGAAAAAAGTTGTTCAGCTAGAGGGATGATGTGTTTACATCTTTGAAGGATCCATCTTAAGAGCAAGTCATCTCCAGAAAGAGGAGGGTTTTGAGTCTGTTCCCATACTTCAATTTGAGATTTATTGGTTGTATCCCAAATAAACATTGCATCACATAGCATTGCAGCAAATTCCTGTTATAATCCATGCCCTGTGGAGATATAGAACATATTAAACATATGAAAGGGGTTTTTTAAAAACCAGCTTTGTATATCTTTACTCTATTCTGTCAGAATTGTACTAAACATTATTGCTCCTGTGGCTTGGCTTTCAGAGTCAGAAGTATAAGAGCTGGGATTTTGCTGCTTGAATGACACATTATAAGAAGAATCAGTGAGTATATTTTCAACTAATGATTTGTTGTTGTTGTTGTTAGAGGATTCTAAGTCAACATTTATTGAACAGTCTGATGTGGGTGCTGATGGGCCTAGTGGACATGATTGTGAAGTTGACAGTGGAGGTAACTACCCCAAATTATTGTTATTTGATTTTTGCTTGGAGTTGCAAAACTTGGAAGAGCAACAGAGGTAGCTTAAAAGACAAACAATGTAGAAGGGAATGGGACCATAGTAATACAATGGCTGCTACTGTGATGTTCTGTTTGCAATCAATGCACCAGGAACAAGGACCTTCTGGATTTTGACAACAGCTTGTGATGGTGTGGTATTGATATTTATGTTACTCTGCAGGCTCTGGTGTGGAGAGATGATGCTATTTGCAACAACATGGGGGTTATCTTTACTATATAGAAGGATGGAAGTACCAGGTTCAGACTATACTTAAAAAATGCATAGAAGTTAAAACATGATATCAATGAATTATAAATGGATAGTGATGCAAAACATCAAGTGCCACATACAAAATCTGCTCTGGTGTAAGATCTTTATTATTCCAAGCAGTGCTCAATCAGATAGCTGTGTTTTTGTTCAAACAACACTTGAGAAAACTGCACATGAGTCAGCAAGACTTGCATGTGTATTGAAAATAAGAAGTTGGTTCTTGGCTAGTCTTGGGAGATACTTCAGATCTCCTGTAATGTGACATCTAACATTGATTGTTTTTGGATTTGTAAGGAGCTGCTTGATGTCAGGTCTCAATTTTTTGTTATCTAATTCTTCTACAGATTATCAGCAGAGAAGGTCTTAGTCATGGGGTCATACTAAGCTAACACATGGAAGGGGCATAGCCAAAGGACTTTACTCAGCAACATGAGAACAACACCTTACTTACCATGAAAATATACACATACATGTTACTTACCAATTTACCATGAGCATACCAGGAGTTTTAATTAGGATCAGTGAGCATACTGTACATGATGTTATACACAGTAATATATTGTTTAGACATGGTATTAATCTTGTAGTATATAAATGCTAATTTAACACCAAGAGTCCTCATTTGAGTTCTCTTAAGATTTCCACTACAACTTAGTGTGATAACCTTAGACTTCTTGTCTCTCTCTCTATACTCATCTCTGTTTGATTCATTCTTATGGGAGTGCTGCATAAGTTGTTGTAGTATTGTCCTAACATTTGAGCAGAGGCAGAAGATGATTACCAGCTAGCATAGTTCCAATCTGATACTAGATAGGTTAAATGCAATAGCTGATAAAGCAATTGAATACCCACTTGAAGAATAAAGATATTTGAACCATGAGCAATCTGTTAAATGGCCATCTGGCCATGTCTGATTACATAACTGTGTTGCAAAATTTTGACATTTTATTCTGCATTGAGGCCAATTACAAGACAACTTGAGTCATCATCTGGAAGTGCTGCAATGATTGTATAGACTGCATCTTCAATTGTTATTACTAATTGTTGAAGTGAAATGGTAATCTCATTTGGAAGTGTAAGTTCATCCAAATAAGCATATTTTTTAAATTGGGACCACATCTTTTCAGAGTGATGGAAAGCACTTCTTGAGGAACTCCTTATCTAACATGGCATTGGTATAGGACACTATAAGTTGTTCATGTCTATAGAGCTCAAGAGATTTGCACATCTGCTTCAGTGCTAGCTCAAATTGTGAATGAGATTTGGTTGTGACAAGATTATAAATCCAGATTTCCCCTTTCTTATTTGACATAGTGAGCAGTGCTCTAAAGATTTAAATGCTGTCAGCATGGGCAACATATTTTGCTAACTGAAGTGTGATATTAGTAAAGGAATAGCAAACTAACCACACTTACTATTCAGCAACTTTGGCTGATCTTTTACAGTTGAATAATGAGCTTGACACTCAGTTACTTAGCATCTATGAGCAGTTTCTGTCTTTTAGTTGCTACATGATTGATGGCTATTTAATGAGTCTTAACAAACACATACCTTGCTGGTGTATAATTGATTCTTACCACTGGATGATTGGACCTTCTACAGCAACATTTGCTCCTTGCTATATTCAACAATATGTTTATTCTGTTCCTGGCCCCAATTCTTTGTAGCATTATGATGACCAACATGGTAAGTAGTAGCCTCATTTGATAACTGAATTACTTCAATGTCTAAAAGGTCACATTTGATGGAAGATTATCATTCATGCATTTCTTGATAGCTTTTCCCACTTGTTACTCAGCATTCATGCCATACAAATAACTATGCAGAGACAGTTCTCAAACTTTTTTAAAGGTATAGCAGCTAATTTTAGATATCCTAGTTGTATTTGTGGTGATCATAGAACTGAGAATCTTTTAGTTACTGCAAGAATCAAGGAAGTATGTGGACTCAATCAGAGATCTTACATCTGCAGAGGCAAGTTGTTTCATTGTCCATTAGTATTAATTCTTCTCATCAATCTGTTAGGAGCATACACAACATCAGAATAGAGCAATTATGGGTTGATGTGACACATGGCATTGAGAAAAAGTGGAAGGACTTGTTTCAGCATTTAGAGATGCATGACAGACTCAATGTGGATATCAATGGCCACATCTGGCTTTTGCACTATCTTTTTTTAAATTCAGTTAACACCAATTTAAAAGCATAGGCAGAAGTCAGGAACTACTATGTTCTTGCTTGCAGAAACAACCTTCATCAGTCACCAAGAGAAATTTATGCATTTGGAATGCAGAAAAATAGATTTTGATTCTGTTTATTGATGAAGGAGTGGATGGAGACCTAGAGGAGTTTGGTGTTGACTAGGCTGATATTGACAATGCACAGTTAATCAACTACCATAATGCTCACAACATAAGTGATGGTGACTCATTAAACTCATTTGACCTTCCAGCTCCCAACCACTTGTCACATATTGAAGTATCGGAAGCCTGCTGCTCTTTTTTACATTAGCAGCTTGACATCTTTGCCACTTGCATTACAGCTCTACCTGCTTTCTATTTACAAAACATGCATTTGAAGTATTTGTTATGGATAGAAGCTTTGTCAATAGCCTCAGACATACTCCATCCTTTGTAGATAACAAGCAGCTAATAATTATTCACTCTTACCTCAGTCAAATACTCTGCAGATCAGTCATTTTTTAGGGTTATACACTACTATAATTGTGTCTAGTGCAGAAAAATACATTAAAAATAAGAATCTTCTGGATATTCATCAGTGAATGGACTATCTGGCCTTCACCATAGTCCTCTTCTGCAATGTTAACAAAGTTGAAGTAAAGATAAATCACTTGCCACAAATAATTATGATGTCAACATCCTCCCCAATTAGTTGACAGAGCTTCTTTCAATTGGCTGCCCAAGTCTACCTCAAGATGAGGTTAAACCTCCATCAGTCAACCCTGTCTGGATGTCTTATTTCTTAGTTGTGGTCAATGTGCATCTGTTGAACTTGGATGGTCATTTTGTTGTGCACTGTGCTGACTGGTTACAGCCCTACCATTTCCTGAAGCTTCCAGAGCTACAACTTTGAGTAGAGGTTAGTGAGGAGCACAAGTTACACTAAATCAGTATGACTCTCTGCAGAGGTGTGCATTTCTCTACTTTACATCCCCTAACCTAACTCTTCTGACAGAAATGTGAATTGGCTAAATGAGCCCACTAGCCCTTGCTGTCTGCACTAGCCATAATACAAAACTGCCTGTTGTCTCTAGAGTTAACACTGGAGGTAATCAAACAGTTCATTGACTACAGCACTGACTACTTTGCACATAAATCTGTCAAGGGTAGCAATGATCCTCTTGTTTGAAAACAGGTCCATCACATATATACCACCTTCAAGGATTATTGAGTTTGTGACTAGATTGTGTGTGACTATAGCTGCATCCTATCACTTATCTTTGATTACTTTGTTGCTGAACTCAAGAACAATTATCTTCCAGATGACTGGCAGGATGTTGTCTGACATTGTATCTTATCAGTTCAGTTTGACCTAGCAAAGAAGACCTTCTAGATTTTTGCTAACTCCCTTTTAAAACAAAACTCTTTCCTTTTTGGTTGCACCTTGTATTTCTTGGACATGTTAATATGCAAACAGTTGGAGATGGATCACCCACTTCAAGTAAAGATTAGTGAGAAAACAATAAAGAAGATGAAAGATTTTAACAAGTGACTCAATACTGTTCATATTGAGGATGATATACATCACTATGTGGAAAAACAACAGTAAGAAATAGGTAATAAAGTATTGCATGTAGCTAAAGCTCCCATTTCTCTATGAACTAACCAACTTGAGCAGTAAGTGCTCTAGCAACCACATCATTACAAAACAATTTGCACCTACTAGCCTTGACAGAAGAAGAATGTTGCCTCTTTGCAAGCAATGAGAGTTGTTTCAAGTGCTGTATGCCCTTTACTAGACAGATTTCAAAGGATTGCACAAAGCCATTCTTAGATCCTGCAACATACTATCCAATAACTCAGGTATATATTGACACATATAAGGCCTTGCATGCTAAAACCTCAAAGCCCAGGCTAGCAGCCTCTACAGCAACAGTGGCCACAGTTACTACACCAACTATCAACATCACCTGGAAGGGGACTGCTAATGCAACATCTACTGTCACCATTATTTTGCCTAACTTACCAATCGCTGCTGTATATAATGACAATTCATTGTCTGCCTCTGAAGATAATGATGTGAGTACTACACCATTGTCTATGCTGCATCTATTGTAGAAGTGCTCTATGGTAGGGCCTGAAGTAATAGAATCAATTACTATTTCTGCCTTGCTTGATGATAGCTTACACATTGTTTTGATTGATGCAGGATTAGCCAACTGCCTCAAATTATGTTATTTCTGCCTGCATAAGCCCATTCAAGTCACTGTCATATTAAACAATTCCTCTGTTAACCTAGCTACAACACTTTCTGAATACTGTAAACTGTCTGTGATATCTCCTGACTAGAGTTAGACCTCTTGCTTCCTTTGCACCATAATAATTACTGGACTTTGCACTCTATTGATCTTTGGCCTTCTATTTCTATTATCAAATCCTCTCATCATCAATTCCAATCTCTGCTATGTTGTAAACAAATGTACAAATTATGACCTGTTGACTTCTGTACCAGTTGTTCCTCTGAAACCATTACAAAGTGTAAGAGCCAAAGTCGGAGATGCTGAAGAAACTGTCTTTTGTTTGCATTACTCATCTAGAATATGACATGCTTGAGGCTTTTTAAAGTTGTTAAGCCAGTCAATGTTGTTGCAGCTGTCCAGGAATACATCATATAGCTTGCAAACAGAAGTATGCTTAATAAATTTGATGAACAATAAAAAAGGACTTTCATGACATGTTTGAGCTGATTGCTTCCATAAAGGAGTTATCATGTGATGTGCTTGCTAAAATAAGACTAAAGGATGCTAATAGGACAATAAAGACCTATTTCTACTAATGCCCTAGGAATTATTGTAATGTGTAGAGAATGTTAATTGATGACCATCTGTTGTCAGGCTGCATTTGTTCTTCTTTCCAGTTTGCATTACTTATCTTCCCGATCCCAAAAGTGGATCCAACAGTACTACCATGAATCAAATCTGAATATGGTTCCAGATAATCATCCTCTCCTTTGAGTGGAGGATATCCTGTATGACTGCACAAAAGGAAAGATTTTCACTGTCATTGACCTCACAAATGTCTTTTTTCAGACACCAATGTATTCTGACTACATGTCACTGACAGCTGTTTTAACTCTATTTGGATTATATGAATGGCTTGTCATGCCAATGGGATTATGCAATCCACTGGTGATCTATCAATACCAGGTTACTGCAGCTCTGCAAAAGTACATTGGCAAACTTTGTCATATCTACCTCAATAACATTGTCATCTGGTCTGACACCATTGAATGTGAGGAGATAAATTGAGTATATGCTGAAAAAGGGTCAACATTTTCTGTAGCTTATTTGTGATTCAGATGCTGTAATGTCCAACATATTATTTTTAAGTGCTATTAAAGGTTCTGATCTGAATACTAAATAAGTTTAAATGAGATATATAAATTATTGTAAGACTGTGAGTCTCCACTTAGGCAAAAGCAGGCAGGATGAGACAGAATAGGACCAGGCTGTATATCTGGGGGATCTTCCTCTCTATCTCTGCTATATGTAAGTATGTGAATATACACTGGCAATTCATCAACACTGGGTTACTGCAGCTCTGCAAAAGTACATTAGCAAAATTTGTCATATCTATCTCAATGACATTGTCATCTGGTCTGACACCATCAAAGAGCACCATGAGCATGTTCAACTTATTCTGCAGGTGCACAATTTTTCCTTATTTGTGAACCTGAAGAAGATATGCTTGTATGAAACTTTGATTCAGTTTCTGAGTCACCATGTGTCAACTGTGGGCATAGAGGCAAATTCTTGTATATCTGGAAGATCCTCCCCTCTATCTCTGCTATATGTAAGTATATGAATAAGGTTCTGTCACTGTGTGAGGTCTAAGCATCTACAGGGCTTACACCCCTCCCCAACCAAGAAAATTACTAATGTAAAAGAAAAAGAAAAGCATGTGTGGTAAGAGTAGGTTTCACAAAAAAACAAACTGCTTATATAGGTGCATTAAAAACTCAGTGGGAAAAGCTACTAGTGGTAGGGTCATGGTGAAAGTGAAAAGAGACAATTTAAGACCCAATACCATATCCTGCCAGCTATTCATTGAGTGCTTGGTTGTTGTCAAGCTCCACACCTGAAAACCACTTGTCATGTTCCTCACCAAATCTAAGATAACAAACTTTGTACTGCCAATTTTGGCTAGGTTAGCATGCAGCAATGATTTGATCCATGTAGTACTTGTTAATCCCAGTATCTAGAGTAAAGACAGAATGTGACAGGAATTCACGCTACATAGGAAACAATTCATTGTTATTTTCAACAAAAAAACAGCAATTTCAATGTATGGTATTTTTGGAGCTTATCCTACATGTCAGGTCAGAAAACAGTGACATTTGACAATGCAGCATTTATGCTCACAACTTGGAACAGGCTCTCATAACAAGGTAGCAACTTAGTGACTCTTTTTCCTTGTATTCTTTTTAATAGCAAAAATTTGTCAGCTGTAGTAACTAATACATAATCCCTGACAGAGAATGTAGCATTGTCATAGCATGATTTATTTAACTATAAAGCTTGCTGAATATGGAACTGTAAAAAGTTGTCATGTGCCTCCAAAACATTAATGTCAAGGTGGTCAATCAACTGCTGTGCCAGGGCCAATTTAGAATATGATCAATTTTTGCAGAATCTTCCTCTATGCTTGCAGCTAACACATGGTGACCCAGGAACTGAATCAAGGTTTCACATAACTGATTGGGTCAATGGCAACTTATACAAACTAACTGATAAAGTTGCAAATGTTCTTCTAATTCTGACAAGTATGCAACAATGTTCCTTAATGGGGCAATATATTCTATCATCAACCTTATTATTTTCTTGTATCTATGCAGGACACTCAAAAACCTGTCTTACCAATTCATAATATAGAAGAACACAACCTCTTTTATGACTTTATGATTAGAAATGGTGATTTCAACAACTCTATGACATGCCCAAATTGGGATACAGCTGTTTAATTGTAGAATAATACAGTAGAGATGCAAGACAGGATATTATACAAGGTGCAAAAGATGATATACTTATCATTTGTTTTAAAAATACTCAAAATCTGCCAGCTAGTTGAACAATTGATAGTCTATTACAATAGCAACTAGAAGAAGAATACAAATATCAAACAAACAAAGACTATGATAACTAATGCTCAGTGCCTACTCAAAAATATTCTTTGAGATTCTCCTTGGTCTTCAAATGTGCTACATATTCCAGAAACTGTGAAAATGTTACACAGTGCATCTAGTGGACTTGAGCAATTGGTAGATCCATCTATGATAACCCTGAGTCTGGACAGTGTTTCAAATATCCCTACAGACATCTCTCCTTTGCAGCAGGCCTCCCAACAGCAGTCCCTTCTATGCCCTTCCTTGCTACATCAACAGATGTTTAATTCTATAGCAGGCCCTTCATCAAACAGCTTTGTAGATTAGATTAGCCAGCTTGCTAGGAAACATACACAAGAAAGTTTACTAAAATAACCAGTAAAAAAATCATAAAAAACCCAAGATGTGCCAAAAGTGTGGAACTGAAGAATGTTATAGACAAAAAGAGGCAAGGTATTTTTTCAGCAAGTGCAGAAATTGTAGAAAGGTTGCCTGTGAGGGACAAAATCTAAAGTGTCAAAACAAGCCATGCCACCTTGCATAGGTCTTATCTAGTCTGCTCTTTATAATACAGTGCCAAATATTGTTACTTTTTCAGTATTTTTTTTACAAATTGTCTATTCCAATCAGTATTGAGCCAGGATATAAAGTTCATCATGATTGTCCATATGAAATGGGTGGCATGCATAACAATCATAAATATTACAATCCAGTTGAATAACTGGAGCAGGGAGAGGTAAATAGCAGAGCATATTGATGTTAGATTTCCTGTAGGTCTTAAGTTCTTCAAGACAATGGGAGTAGAAGACAATAACAGCTGCCATTTATGTATCAAAGATACAAGTCTAGTCAGATTTGTTCTTAATACTGTGTTTGGCTATAGCATGGTCTTTCCTAACAAGTACAAATCCACCAGCAAAGGCTTTGAGGTAGATTATTGTGGTCATAGCCCCTATCAAGGTTTGCATAGAGCTTTTTGAAGTTGACATAATGGTCTCAGATAATAAGTTTCTACATAGCTTGAGAGATGGACTTATCTAGTGGTTGGGTTTGTCCAAGAGTGATAAAGTTATCAATGAGTTTATTGGACAGAAAATGATAGGGATAGGTCCAAGTTATTTTCAAGTGGAAGGCTTCCTGAAGTTTTATGAGGTGAGGGGTGTTATTAAGGATAGGTTTTAGGATAGAAATGAATAAGTAGGGTTGCATATATTCAAAGATTTCAGAAATGTTGTTAGCATTAAAAATAGGAGCAGCAACTGATGACACATTAAAATGAGCAACCTTTGCTTGAAGATGTGCCCATGCTGCCTCATCAATAGCCTACCTATAATCATTATCTTGTTTCTGTCTGGCTGATGGGCCAGAAGATGGGTCTCAGAATTGTCTTTGTTTTCCTTTTGAGCCTCTCTCAGTTTGAATCTTTGTATAAGCTCATTGAAATAGTTCTGTGCCTAAATAGAAAATAGGCCCAGACTCTGTAATGATGCTGAGAATTCATCAGTAGTGATTTCTCCTTCAAGAGCTTGATCAACAAGTTTGCCACAAGCCTCAGCAGTGGCTTTGGTCACCCTCAAGAGGGTCAAGGTCATGGTCAGAAGCACAGTACATCATCTGGATGTTGGGAGGTGACTGAGATATTGTAAAGTAACTGAATAATAAAATATGAAACTTAGAGCTGATAGTGACTAGCAGTTGCCATCCCAGCAACAATCACCTTGCTTTTAACCATGCATCAGAGTCTTGGACTGCTCCTATGACTTTGTTTATCTGGGCACTGATCATTGTTATCCTGGATTTGGTCCATGATGGTGCTCAACTCCTTGGTCCACTGGAGTGATGCTTCCCCAGCACTGTAAAAGTACTTACTCTTCAGTCTACTTGCCCCAAGCTTCCAATGTTTCCCTTTCTCCTCTGTCTGCCTGCCTGCCTATATATTGTGAGGCCTTGTTGACCATCCTTCATCAATTGCAACTACAAGCCATGTTCTGCTAGCACAACCTATGACTATGCATTGCCTCCCCAGTAACAGCAGTACACTTGTTCTCTTCCCCTCACATATGCAATATGTCACTTGCATTTGAGGTAGCTGGATTATGTATATCATTGTCATGATGGTCATTTATTTAAGCAAGAGCTGGATTTTATAAATCATTGTCACAATGGTCATTTACCTAAGCAAAAGCTGGATTATGTAAATCATTGTTGCAACAGTCATTTAGCTAAGCATTCATGATCTGGTTTTCCCCACAGGTAAAGTTTATGTACTCCTTCCCACCTACATAAGAGTCACCTACATAAGAGCCTTATGTATGTACTAAATGGTAACATGGTCACATTGCAGACATTGGAGCAGGATTATAATGTCTGGATAAAAGCAAGGCAATTGGGCAACCACTGTTGTTTTGGATAGAGGTAGTCAAGTTGTTGAATGAAAGATGGGAGAGAATGCAGATATTTGGCATGTTGATAACATGGATAAGCAATTGTGAGTCATTTGAAATACAATACTTCATTGGAGGTTTGACCTGAACATTTTCCATGATAGCATACATCTGAAACTTTGAGATTCAGGCAGGAGGCCTTGAACTTTGCCAGTTCTTTTTTAGCCTCATATGTATCACAATGACATACTATGGGCCTACTTGTAGGTATTGATTGCAACAGTAAACTTGAAACATTATTTCTTTTAGAAATTAGGTACTTTCAACTAAATGTGTAGCTAATAGGAGTCAAGTGTATCCAAAGTTTCTACTAGATCTAGTACATCACCTTCAGATGGCTGATCAATGCCAACAGGTTGTGGAGAATTGCATGTGTGCATTTGAGGGAGATTGGGGGAGACTGTTTGTTGTTGTTAAGAATGGAGCCAGCAGAAATTTGCCCATATAAGGAAGGTAAATGACCCAGAGAGACCTAGTTAAAGCAAGGTGATGGGAGCAAACTGATGATGCTCAAAAAATACAAATGGAAGATAAGAGACAAATTATTTGTCATTTTAGTGAGAGAGAAATTGATACTTGTTTGTGGTAAGAGAGCAATAAATGTTCAGAATGGCAACAAAGTGGTTATTATGTCCTGGCACAGCCTCAGCCAAACAATAGCACTATACTGAATAGCCACAAATGTTATCATAGGTGACAGAGTGCAAGGCTTGGGTGGGGTAAGAGCACATATTGTGCAGAGGCGTCCAAAAATGCTCCTTACCTTTAGAACCTGCCTTTACAATGAAGAATTTGGGTTGACCCAATATTACAGCCTATACTAGACCATTGATGTCCATGACTGGTGTGAGACTGTAAACCTATAGATACACACAATATCTAAGTATCTTGTAAGTAAGATGTCTAGTATCTATAAAATGAATCTGATCTCACCTCAGTGACATATCAAGAGACAAGACAACTGAGGTGAAATGATAATGAACTGAATCAGGTATTTGCATTCATCATGAGACCTCAAATTAGGTGACTATCTAATGGCCTTGTCTAATACAATCTCATCACTGAGAGAGGGGGCTCTAGAAGTGAGAGAATCATGTAAGTAACAAGAATAGTATGTAGAATATATGAAAGGGTATGGAATTATGTCCTTTGCATGAGTCCAAGATCTTTCATGAATTTAGTGTGTAGAGAAGAGGGCAATGATTTTGTTAAAATATCAGCCATCATTTTCATTGTCAGAATCCATATTGTTTCAAAGGATTCAGAAGTAATGTGTTTACAAATGAAGTAATATTAGATGTCGATGCATTTTAATCTAGAATTGGTGGAGTTGGGATTTGCAATATCTATAGTGCTTCAATTATTGCAGTATGAGGGGAAAGAAAAAGGGATAGGCAAATCATGAGATTTAATGAGGTATCAAATCCAGAGGGGCTCCTTCATAGCATGTGACATTGCCATATATTCAGCTTTGGTGGATGATAATGCAATTGTTCATTGACATACCATAGACCATGATACAAAAGAGTTATATAAGAAAAAAGCATATCCTGAAACACTCTTCCTTGTTTTTCCATCAGATGCCCAATCTGTGTCCATCATACCTCTGTCTGCAGGTAGAAGAATCTTTATGGGATCCTTGGAATAAATTGCTGAAAAGTTGAATTCTCATATGAGGTTCCTTGTTCCTGCTGGTATTGAATGTAGTGGCAGCTACAGCAAGAATTGATAACAAGTGTCTTAAGTCACTCAGAGTAAACCAGACTGCATAGGATTCTGTCTAGTATGTGTTAGCATATGGGCTCATTACATGCCTCCCTTTGAGACTGAATTATCCAGTCTAAGCAGTAATGCATACAATAAGCTTCATATGTAAGTTTTTTAGGTGTGCATATTGTCATGCACATGCAGCCTTGGTGGCACTTGAACAACCTTGACAGACCTGGGGTATCACTTATACACTAATCCCATCCAGTAGGTCTCTTGCCCACCTAGGGCAACTAGGGAATAGCATGGGTTTTTTACCATTTTAATTCCAATGGCCCCTGGAGGGTGTAATATGTCATGAAATTATCAATTTTAATATCAGAAGTCACGTAAAAGTGTTTTTGCTATATCTCAGTCAAATCTTGTCCAAATTGAATAATCCAAGACTCTTTGGAAAGCAAATCACCGTGGCTATACTCACAAATCCATTGGTATGGTATGCAGACGGTGATTTTCTTTCCAACAAGTCCTGGATTATCCAATTTGGACAAGATTTGACTGAGATATAGTGAAAACACTTTTACATGACTTCTGATATTAAAATTGATAATTTCATGACACATTACACCCTCCAGGGGCCATGGAAGCCAAAATGGCAAAAAAACCGTGTTATTCCCTAAGAGAAACTGCCTATGGGCTGGTAAACTCATCAAAAAGGCATGATTGTGTAGGTACATATTGAATACAATTTCGAAAAAATGTGATATTTTTATGTTTTCTTTTATGAAATATGGTGAGATAAGCCACTATATGTTTAAGACCATTTTTATGTTATTTATAGTGATGTTTCCCACATCAAAACATGAGGGGAATAGATGGATGGCACAGTTATGGATAATGTTGGAATATTTTGATCCAGAAGAGAGATTGATGGGAATGATCTCAGTGATGTCATTGATACAATCTCATTAGATCGGACTTCAGGCTCCAAAATATTAATAGATCAGTGACCTCATTGATCTGGTTGGTGATATTCTATATCCGACCAGATCAAAACATATAATTCCCCCTCAAATTTCGCTTTTTTGACCACTTGGTATACCTAGAAAGTCTAGAAATACTGTTTATATATGTTTTCTACACTATTTCAGTGCTAACTAAGGTGTATAATGCCTCCTGTGTCTCTGGATTTTGACATATATATCTTGTTTTACTTTGCCTATGAACAGGGCTTGGATGGGATATGAATTACATGGATTAGCAATGATGTAATGGGACAGTGTTCTGGTATGGTGCGTAGGGCTGACGTAGGGTATATACGTGCTCATATCAAGGAAGGTGGAAATGAAAGGCAGGTAAAACTGAATGGGGTAGAGCCAGCGTGAAATAGAAAACGATACTATAAGTTGTTTATCGTGTTCGCTCGACTGAGCAAGCCTTGAACCCGCCTGCTCAGCCGTTCCGCCTCCATCTTACGTTCCAACACTTGATGGGCAGGAGTCTCCTTCTTGGGCAACCACACCTTCCCACCTTTTGCCTCTGCCCGTTTCGCATTGAGAGCAGAAAGGTCAACGACACGAGGCGACGAGGAGAACTTGATGACGTCTCGATACAGTTGCTTGGTCTCGGTCGCGAGAGAGCGCAATGTTGGTCGAGATCTGGGCAATTCTGAGTCTGAGTCGTCTGTATCTGAAAGTCCGGAAGGGTCGAGTGGTGGCGTTGGCATGCGGTTGAGTGGGAGAGGAGGAAGGCTCTCAATTTCCCTGAGTAAATCTTGGCCTTTAAGATACGAGTTCTCAGTGCGGAGGAATCGCACAGTCCCTCTCAAAGCATCAATCTATTAAGGGTATTGAGGAAAAATCGATGAGGTAGGAAAACTCAACGTACTTGCTCTAAAAGATGCGAAGTCTCCAAGCTTCCCTCAACCGCAACGGTCTCAACCTCTGTTTGTGGATTACCTGGAGCTATTGCATCGTGAGTAACAGACTAAACAGAAAATCGCCCATAACGGTACCTTGACGCTCTTGTCCGGCAGTCGCCGCCTTGAGTTTAACATTCTCCTGTTCCACAGCATCCAGATCTGCCTGGACCTGCTCCATCGCCTCCTCATAAGCACGCTCCTGTTTCTTGAACTTGCTGATCTCATTTTCGAGATTAACAATGGTATCTCCCTGTTTTTTAGCCGCCTCCAATCTGCGCTCCAAGAGTTCAATCTTGACAGAACTCTCTTGCATGCCCTGATCCTTGGTCTTGAGAGACCTAACAAGGCCCTGAATCTCGTCGTTCAGCTGAGCCACTTTGCGCTCTGCTTCAACGTTGACAGCCAAGCTCGTTTTGATCTCCGCAATCCTAGTAATCCAGGGTGGTGTTCCAGAAACTAATGATAGTGGTCATTAACCTGCGACACCACCCAAGGAATATCCAGCTCACCTTTGAGAACATTATCTGCTTCCAAAGCCAATGGATGCAATTTACTAGCTTCCTGAGCGACGACACCGATTGAAGCTCCAATAGCATCCCAAACTGATTCACCAGGCTTGATATCCTTAGCAACTGTGGCAGCAGCCGTTTGCTTCACAAGAGATAGCAATGTTGGCAACTGGAAGGAAATTTTAGCACTTCGCGCATCGTTCACGTGCGGAATAATTTGTTGTGCCAGCTGGAATTTTTTCATCAATAATTGACTGAATAGTAACAATGAGCAGGTTCGCACCGATATACCAAAGTTGACCAGCTCAGCAGAAAGATCACTAATGCCTTTCATATTTGAAATGAGATGAGCCTTGAGTGCACCAGAGTCATCGATGAGCTCATCCAATCGTTTTGTCAATTTCCTACGAGCAATTAAGGATGACTGCCATCAACAGAGCTTGGGACAACTCACTTTGACACATTTTTGGCGCTCTTACTGCTATCCAGCAGAGTCTGGAGAGGTTCAAACAACTCCGTTTGGATGTCATAACCTCCCATATCAAGAACCACCTCTATAAATAATTCAATCATAGTCGGTCAGAACACAAGTCATCAATGGCCCACATATGCCGCACCTTCTTCTCTAAGAATGGACTCGACAGAAGTTTTCGCAAGCCCAATGGAAGCAGAGAATAATTCGAGATCATGATCGAATGACAGGGCGTAGCCAAGTTCGCGTTCACCCAGATCATGGTCGAATCCGTCGAAGTACGTCTCCGCGAGATGCTCGAACTGTGCTTGTATCCTACAAGGGAGGGCGTTAGTGGACTGTAATGATGGTGGATAGAGAAAGCGTGACGCACTTGACAATATCAGTGACACACTCCATCTCTCTAAACTCATCCTTTCTTAATAGGTTGATATGGATATCGATACGCTTTTCTATCGGTGCAATCTCCGGGAATATCCGCCCGATGTTAAGGAACGATTCCACATCACACCTTCTTAGAATAGCAGCGAAGCGTTTGCATAACGTGGACAGTCTCGCGATGTGTGCCCGCATCTGAAATAGAGTGAGAGCGCCGGTCAGATATTGCCCTAAAGGTACATAAACCGAGTTTTGGCTCACATCGCAAACGCCGACAAGGACCTCAGAAACCGATCCGTTGAGGGACTCAGGCAGATTGTGTGCTTGTGCGACCACGGAGTTGATGATATCGGCTTTATGCGCCATACGTTGGAAAAAGAGATAGAAGTTCGTAGCGTCCGTGTCTGATTCGACATACAATTCTGGGAGGTACGGCTGCCTCCAAGTGATCAATCAAATATGACGACCGAGAGATAAGATGAGGTGCACCTGAACGATGCCAAGCAACTCCTTCGTCTCCCTGGCTTCTAAGCCGCGAATCTCGAGGTCGATGTTCTTCGCCTGGTTCTTCGATGCGGATGACTGGAGCTTGAGGTTGAGCGACATCATCGCCGCCGTTTGAGACGCTGCCGTTGCCGATTCCGATTGTGCGGTTTGGGTTTGAGTTCGGAGATCGTCGAGCTCACTAGGAGACATATGGTTATGCAAGAACTATAGGCAGCAGAAAGTCAAGGAAAAACGAACTGTTGCAGTTGCATGACTAGATCCCTGAACTTGTTGATGGTGCCTTCCAAATCCTGACAAACGTCCTCGAGAGCCTCGATCCTCTGCCCTTGCTGGTGATTCTGGGTCTCCTTCTGGTCTATACGCAGGCATCGAATTGGACCTTGAGGCGAGATCAGAGAAAAAAGGCTTACTGAGATCCTCATGAAGCTGCTTTTCCGTCTCGACATGGTTCTCCTCAAGTTCGTCGCTGAGCTCTTTGAGGGCTTCGAGGTCTTCAATGGTGATGCGCATTTCCTCGATTTTCTATATGAAGCAGTCTAGTCAATGCAGTGTATCGTCAATATTATTGCAGGCGCGATCACCTCCCCAAGCATAAGGTTTCTCTCTGTCAGTTGCACCAACATCTCCTCCGCACCGAGTGCATCGTCCAGTTGCAACTTCAGATCCTCGACCTGGATCTCTGCGTTCGTCAATTTGATCAGCGTAGCCTCGTACTGAGCTGTAGATCTTTATATTGAGCAACCAGAGAAAAAACCTTCCAAGGAGGAAAGAAAAGCGCGTACATTGGAGTTCGTCAACTCCAATAATGTCTTTTTCCATCTCGCTGATACGCCTACGCTGATCCTGGTCTGTTTCTTGAGTCATATCTCTTAACCTGATAGATGGTTATAGTATATAAGTATATGTATCAGCCGCCGTAAGTTCCGACACTGTATTGGTTACGCACTTGATGAGAGCCTCTTTTAGCCTCTCGTTCTGCTTCTCTAATTGGATGTAAGCCAGTGTAGTCTTGCCCGCGTCAGCATCACCCTCTCCTGTACCAACGTATCGGGTAAGTGAAAATACGCACTAACGATAGGCACATCTTACCGCCTCCGTCCCTGAGAACACCGATCTCCACCTCCATCACAGCAAGCTTCTCCTTCAACTCCTCCAGCTCTGCCTCAGCTAGCTCCGATTTCTCCTCTGCAACCTCCTTATCCAACATAGCCATTTCCAGTTGTTCCTGTGAGTCCAAAAGGCGCGTCTCCGACAGCTGACTTAATTGTTGCACATCAGCGAGCTCGCGTTTCACTGCAGCCAATTCGGTTTGTTGTGACATGAGTTTGGCTTGAAGCTTAGGGCGGAGGGCGACGAAGGACTCGGCCTCTGATAAACGCGTTTCTAGCTCTTGGACGTGTCGCGAATCGTCGGCGCGTTTGGCCTCCAAGACACGTATCTTGGCACGTAATTCTTGCACTTCTGTGTCATCCTGTACGCGTTCTGAGACAGTCTGAAGAAATTTTAGTCATTACTAGCGACATTAAGAGAGCATCAAGCTCACTATTGGATTTCGAAGTGAAGAGGGGGGACGTGAGGGTGGTCGTGTTAGCTCGGCTGGCGTAACTTGGAACGAGACAGGCGGTGGTCGTGGGGATGTTGATGATGAGAGAGTGCGAGCCGGAGTTTGGGTCGGGGGAGATGCACTAATTGGCGGGGCAGTCAGAGGCGATGATGTACGTCTAACTGATTGACCGTTCGGCGATCCAAGGGGCCGTGGGGGTGCAGTGGGACCAGGAGAGCTTGCACCGTCGCTTGCGGGAGATTGGGAAGTTGCGAGGGATTTCCGAGGCTGGAGTGAAAGGGAATTGCGCTTCGTGGGTGAACTACCTGGTCGTGGCATACGTAGAGTGGTCAAAGAGCTTGATGAGGCAACTGCAGATGAGGAAGACGTAGCTACTCTAGCAGGAGTCGCAGGCTTTGCCGGACTTGTAGAGCGAGGAGATGTATTTGAAGATGGAGGCGTGCGTGTCGAAGTCGAGTTTGTTCGTAGAAGTCCTGAACTATTAGTCCGTTGGTGGCCCAGATTTGGGCGAGCTGCTGGCGCTGCACGCTGCAAAACGGTCAATAGAGCCGTATTTGACACTGAAAAAAATTCAATACTTGCCTCGATTTCGGGGCCATGGGTGCTCTTGATCTGGCTGCCGCGGATGAAGATTCCATATCCCGGCTTGCAGGTAAAGTAGGCCACGCCCTGCACCGTGCCGTCATTCTTTCCATTGGCCTCATAGAGCTCTATGCCGACCCATTTTCCCTTGGAAAATGAGGTTACGCCTGAGTAGCGGACCACGCCTTTACCTTGCGCTGTGGTAACGATGGTCCCAAGTACTGGCCCGTCTAGGGTGTCCATCCTAGATCTTGGGAACGAGGTTGCAACTTAACCGGCGGCAGTGCAACCTTTGCCTATCGCCGGAGCGCGCCTGAGCCTCTGTAGAGTAATAAAGGCTTATAAGAGTGAAGTTGGTATGAAGCGTGAATGTGGCTAGAATTGGCTTCGGCGCTTACACAGCGATCATTCACCAAGGTCGGACTCGGAAACACGGCTTGCGTCGTCCCTTTTGCCTCAAGTTCTGGCGCAAGCTCTCCAAAGTTTCGTGGTTTCCATTTCTGTGCTACTCGGACGCTGTTGAGGCCATCAGGTATGTTCTTTCATGTCCAGAAGTCGACTGATCGTCATGGACCACCAGGACGCAACGGTGTAAACAAGTCTCAACTTCATCTGGGTCAAAGGGTGCGCTGGGAGGATGTATGCAGAACAGGCTCAACCACCGCGCCGTAACGGCCATCTTTTTACGACGGGCAAGTGATCAGCTCGATTTGACAAGGAATATGCAGCTGATGTGCAACAGACTCGTATTCGCGTTCAAGAAACGGGCGAAGCTCACCCTCAGACCGCGACTACGGTTCTGCTTCAAGGTCGGATCACTCTAATGCCCGTGAATCAAGCCCCGAAGGACGTTTGGGGGGCTCACTAGAGACTCTACCCGACGCTACACCCTCCATACCTTACTGGTCCGCCAAACGGCACCTGACATGCGGAAATCCCACTCCAGACCCACCGTGGTCGTCAAAACCCATTCCATGGCGCGGCTCTCCACCAGGGAGGATTAGAACGGCACACGCAGCGCTGGTGCTGTGTCTCAATATCGATGTCGATCCGCCGGATATCATCAAGACAAACCCCTGCGCTGTCCTTGAGTGTTGGGTCGACCCGCACACTATGCCTTCGCACAAGGCACTAGAAGCAATTGGTTCTAATCTGCACCACCAATTCGAGGGCCTTTCCGCGAAAGTGGGATACAAGCCGATCCTTGACCCGTCCCAGGATGATCTGAAGAGGTTCTGTCAAACCTCCCGAAGGCAGGCGAAGGAAGAGGCCGTGTTGTTCTATTATAATGGTCATGGTGTCCCAAAACCTACTGCTAGCGGCGAATTGTGGTGTTTCAACCGTGATTACACGCAGTACATTCCAGTGTCGCTCCAGGAGCTCCAGGGCTGGCTGGGCTCCCCGTGTGTATACATATGGGATTGCTCTGCTGCTGGTCACCTCCTCAACAACTTCAACCTCTTCGCAGAACGGCGCGATCACGAAGTCAACATGATGCATGGTGGATATGCAGAAGGCACCCAACCCTTGATGAACAGCATTCAACTTGCAGCATGTGCAGCTAACGAGCAGCTTCCTTCATGTCCAGAACTCCCAGCGGATGTGTTCACATCATGCCTCACCTCTCCCATTGACATTGCCCTGCGTTACTATTTGATGACCCACCAACTCCCTAACCATGTCACCGCAGACATGGTTCTCCAACTCCCCGGTGATCTAAAAGATCGACGGACGCCTTTAGGAGAGCTCAATTGGATATTCACCGCTATCACGGATACAATTGCCTGGACAACCTTTTCTCGTGAAATATTCACTCGTCTTTATAGATGCGATCTCCTCATTGCCTCCCTGTTCAGGAACTTCCTCCTGGCTGAGCGTATAATGAAAGACCATCACTGCACACCACACACATACCCCTCCCTTCCTCCAACAAATACGCATCCCCTCTGGGCAACCTGGGATCTTGCAGTTGATACCTGTCTCCGGCAACTCCCCGATCTTTTGGCGAAGTCAGGGCCCAACCTCGATGTTGTGGGTGCTCCAACGCCACAAACACAAACGGCCATTGCGAGACCCGGCCGTGTTGGTGGACGCCAGAACACGTCAACAGCTACGAAGAACGGGGAACAGCCCTACCAGTATGTGAGGAACCGCTTCTTCCAGGATCAGCTTACAGCGTTCGAGGTGTGGATATCGCGTGGTGGGTCTGCATTGACGAAGAAGGGGCCAATGTCTCTTCCTCCTGCGGGGGATAGATATAATGGCGTGCCAGAGACGGTCAACCAACAAAATGGAGTCGAACAACACCTGGTGCCACGTAAACCCCCCGACCAGCTCCCAATTGTGTTACAAGTGCTGTTGTCCCAACCACATCGTCTCCGCGCGCTCATCCTGTTATCTCAATTCGTCGACTTAGGCCCATGGGCTGTTCACCTCGTATTGACGATCGGCATCTTCCCATACATCTCGAAGCTCCTCCAAGCCCCAAGCCTTGATCTCCGTCCTGTGCTCATCTTCATCTGGGCACGCATCCTCGCTGTGGACTCTACTGTTCAAGTAGACCTCATCAACACGCAGGGGTACAGGTACTTTGCGGGCGTGCTTGGAGCGAGGAGTGACGATGTCCTGCCTAACAGCTCAGAGCACAAGGCAATGTGCTCCTTCATCCTCGCTGCGATATCCCGTGATTATCCTCTTGGTCAGCAGGCGTGCTGGAGCGAGCGGGTCTTTGACAATTGTTATGAGCGTTTGGAGGAGCCTGATTTCCTGCTACGGCAGTGGACTGCGTTGTGCATTGCGCAAATGTGGGACGCGAACGACGAAATCAAGGTTTATGGCGTTGATCGCGGAACGCAGGACAAGCTCATTGCACTGCTCTCTGACGACGCCACGGAAGTGCGTGCGGCCGCCCTCTATGCGCTTGGAACGTTCCTAGGCGCCAGCGGCTCCGAGTTCCCTGACAGGCTCGGCGGCGGCGGGACAGGAACGATGTACCAGCTAGAAGAGCGCGTACACTTCAGGATGGAGGTTGCTGTAGCCACGGGTGCGATGCTCGCTATAAAGGATGATGCGAGCCCGATGTGCAGGAAGGAGCTCCTCGTCGTCATCAGCTGCCTGGTGAAGGAATGGCGAGGGTACTTCGTCGTCTGTGCCTGGTTGTATTGGGAGGAGGACCGTAAATGGAGAGCAAGCAGCAGCGGGTCGTACCAGTCCCATTTCCATGATGAGGATGTGACAAATCAAGCTATCAGCGAATGGTTGGATGGCTTCAATGATGATGAGATGTTGAGGGAGGAAAACAGAGTCCTTCTTTCATCGTTCTTCACGATCTTTGTCGTCCTTTTGGATCTCTCTGTCGATGCATATCAAGAAGTCGCCACCAATGCTCAAACCATCGTGGATTACATCATGGCGCTGCTCCTCGAGTCCCCCTTTACCCGACTCGAATCATCCTCTCTCAACACTCCTCCCACAGTCCCGATCGACCGCAAAGGTTCACCACAGATGGGCGGAACGCGAACACGTGTGCCGTCTTTGCAGACTTCATCTTCTACCCACCTTCCTCCGCCATCTCCGGGCGTGCGTCCATCTGTGTCCCGGAATGACACCATGAACACTCTCACCAGCGGCGTCTCCAACACCCTCAGACGTACTTCGTCGTTTGCCAATGCTCTCAAGTCCTTGGCTGGAGGCATCGCTTTCCCATCTTCCGAGGATGGCCGCGCATCACCTGCCGTCACAAGTGCCAGCACCAATTTACACGATGTCTCCAGGCCACCATCACCTAACTTGAATTTTGCCCAGTATACATCTCCGTATTCGCGCCCGCCAACCCCACAAGGCGCATCCTCGTCGCGGCATCCCCCGTCACCCAAGTTCAGCTCACACGACCTGCCAGAACCTCCTCACGCACCTATGGATTTCCTTCCGTGCGACGTGATGGAAGCCCTGATGGAAGAAGATATGGAGCGCCTACGCTCTCGCCGACGGGCGAGTGGCCATCCTCGCCGACACCATGGTCATGGACACGGTGGCCATCATCGTGATCATCACTCCTCGATACCGAGCCCGAATGGTAGCACGTTCTCAATTGATTCAACAAGTAGTAGTGTCATACTTGGGCTGGGTACTGGGGCTGGTATTCGCGACGTGCTTCCGTTGAAGAGCGCGTATTTTGACTGGTGTATGGAGTATTTCAAGGAGCCTCAAATGAGGGTATGTACTATTTTTTCTTTCCAAATGCGAAAAATGAGTACTCATATTTGTTGTAGCAAGCTGAACCTGATGAGCCTGGCAGTGTGGCATATAATTACCAAGTATGGCGCCAGCAAAGGAATGAGCAGATTCAATCAGAGACATTGCGCCACAGCGCCACAGCTGGTCCGTAAATCTTGCATTATGTGAAAGCGTAAACTGAAAAAAATAGCAGAAGATCGTCGCTGGGACAGGCCTGTTGCTACGCTTCAGGCCAATGGCCACCCTTTGACAATGGCCTTCCATTCGTACGATCAGCACCTGGTGGTTGCCAATGAGACAGACATGATATCGTTCGTCGACTACCCTTTTTCCCCTCTCGTCTGTGTTATCTAAATCATCCTTAGCGTCTGGGACTGGTCCCAGAGGAAGCGCCTGAACTACTTTTGCAACGGCAATCCAAGGGGCACGAGTATAACTTCCCTTCATATCATCAATGAAGATGTTGGTGGCATCATTGTCACTGCTTCTGGTAAGAGCCCCATACAATTAGGTTTTGAATGTGTTTAATTGAAGCATTACAGCTGAGGGTACCATTCGACTCTATCGAAACTATGACCCAACCCTGGAGCAAGGCCCTGTACAAATGGTCAGTGCCTTCCGTGGTCTTAACGAAGTCATTCAGCTGCGCCAGGGAAGTGGCGTCATTACCGATTGGAAGCAATCTTCTGGCCATTTGTTGGTCGGTGGTGATTCTCGTATCATCCGAAGCTGGGACGCACAAACAGAGAGCCCAAGTCTGGTATGTCCTTACTCTGCTTGTTGAGTGCATGCGCTAACGTGCCTAGGATTTGGATACCGGTTCTGAGAGCCCAGTCACGGCCATCGTATCGGACAGCCTGTCGGATCAGACCTTCATTGCCAGTTTTGCGGATGGTGTTGTGAAGGTCTTCGATCGGCGCTTGGATGAAGATGATGCTATTGTCAGGACTTACTCGGAACACACTTCCTGGGTTCAGAACGTAAGATGGCACCCTACCGCTAGAGGACAACTACTCTCGGCGAGGTAGATATATTGCAACAGGCTTTCTCGACACTTGCTTATAATAACCTTCTTTCACAGCTTGGACGGTCAAGTCAAACTATGGGATCTTCGTGGATCCGACTTTCCAGTCGAGACCATCGACCTGCTACCAGATGGCTTGTCTGCCTTTGATGTTCACTCTGCCTCTGCTGTTTTCGGGGTGTCAGTATCTTCTCTATCTTCTTCAAGAGACCACATATTGACGCTCACCCAGGACTTCGGCAATTAACCCCTCTCACTGGAGATCCCAGAAAACGGTCATCCAGTCCATGTCTCGCGGGCGGACCCTGTCAGACTTCCACGTCTCTACTGGGCTTTCGATACCTCCTTCGCGATCCCTTCCCTCTCCTTTCATTCCTCGTTCCAGTTCTCTTGTTTTCCACCCTACCGAAATGTTATATGGCCTTGGTGGGCCTGACGGCCATGGTAAATATTCATATCCTGTGATCAACAATCATTCATTGATAACTCTTTCTCAGTCCGAATCATGGGTTGCAAACTATAAAAATATGTATGCTCTATAAACGGTATATATGCTCACGTCATCTTGCTTTCAGCGTACATCGAAGTAGATAGATTTATAGATTCATGGCTAGCCATGGGTTGTTGTCTAATTGTTTAAAACGTTAATTTTTAATTTGCTTTTAAACTTTTGTTTATTATCTTGTCTGAAGCCAGATAGCGGCTACTAAAACTCAAATCTCCGAAGTCCGCACCTTGCCTCCGAATTATCAGTTCATATTTTATGAAGTTCTGGCAGACTGTCAGAACTTTCCCCAATTCTCTCAAAACGATGCTGAGACGCGCTCATTCTCCTTCACCCGAACCTAGAGCAGCAAAACGACCGAGACTTGATCATCTCACCCCAGAAGACTTCAAAAATGGAATATTTCTTGCACCTATGGTCCGCTCTGGTGCCTGTGCGTCTACTTGTCATTTAAACCGGTTCTTTTCATCCCATTCTAACTTATTTAGTGCCGACGAGGCTGTTTGCGCTGAGACATGGCGCAACGCTCGTTTGGGGCCCAGAAATGGTAGACAAAGCTATACTACACGCCGAAAGAATCGTTGATCGTCAGTATGACTCTTTCAGTATTTTCCTTCCATATCTTACCTTAGTTTATAGCGGTAACCGGCGTCATCTCTTACAATGGAAAGTCTAGAGCGATGTTCACGACACACCCGATAGAAAAACCATACCTCATATACCAAATCGGCTCCTCAGATCCAGACCTCGCCGTCCAAGCTGCAAAGACCGTCATGCAGGATGTGTCTGGAATCGACCTCAACTGCGGATGTCCCAAACCATTTTCTACGCATTCAGGAATGGGCGCCGCTCTCTTGACGAACCCTGACCTGTTGTGCTCAATTCTCATTGCCTTGCGAGCTGCGATGCCGCCAGAGATCACAGTTTCTGCAAAGATTCGGTTGCTGCCTTCACAGGAAGAGACTATCAAACTTGTTGAGCGCATCATTAACACGGGTATCAGTGCATTGACGGTGCACTGTCGGACGAGAAATATGAGGGAGAAAGACCGAGCGACTATCGAACGTCTGCGCGAGATTGTTGACTTCGTAGAGGGAATGGGAAAGGGGATTGCGGTGATTGAGAATGGAGATTGCCTTGGATGGAACGACGTTGAGCGCGTGCGAAGTGTTACAGGTATTTATTCAAATAGTTGAATATTTCAGAGCTGCCTGACGTTCTCCTAGGAGCACACTCCGTGATGATTGCCCGTGCAGCCGAGTCCAACCCGTCCTGCTTCTCGCCAACTCCTTTAGAAGATATCGAGCATACACTTGTACCGTCATACCTTCGACTTGTATGTTAAGTGCCCTTCATTCTCATTATTACCTGACCTATCCTGCGAACTCCAGTCCCGATACTTTGATCACAATTGGGGCCTAACAAAGTTCTGCGTTGCCCAGCTCAAGGCCCAGCATGTCAAAGTTAAGAAGGCCGAGGCCATAGCCATGCGTCAGGCACTTGCACAGTCCAAAGACTTCTCTGGGATGGAAAATGTGGTGGGTACCTGGACTGGCAAAGAGGAGTTCGACGAAATCGCTCGGGCAATAGAGGTAAACCCTCCCCACGAGCATCGTTTGCCAGCACTCCATCCAACCAAGGAGCCATCAGAAGAGCAAGAAACACCTGAGATCACTCCCCCAGGCACCCTGAACCCTGAACCTCATGGGTCTGGGGCGCCCCTTTTGCCTAGCAGCTTTAGGACCGTCATACCTTCAATGATGAGTGGACGCGACGCAACGACACCAACCCCTGGTGGAGGTGTATCCGTGGCATCTCAGTAGTCTTCTCAGCCTCGTTGTCCCATCTATCGTATCATTCCACGCAAACTACCCCTAATTATATGAAATACACCGATCGCCCTTCTTTCGTGAGGGGCATGATCCGTTTGTTTGTTGTACAGGTAATTCTATCTTACACACTAAATGTGCCCCTCGCTCTATTCTGCATCCTCGATATCGACTAGCTCTCTCCCCTCCTCCACCATTTCTCCATTCTTGCACCCGATAGCTTTGACAATGCCAGCGACATTAGCTCTGAGCACCGTCTCCGTCTTCATGCTCTCCAGCACAATGACGGCTTGTCCAGCTTCGACACGATCTCCAACCCTTACTTTCACCTCAACCACCAAGCTCGGCATGGGTGCCTTCAGCGCGCCCTTCCCAGCACTCAAGGCATCTCCTCCAAGGGAGAGGAGCCAATTCGGTGCGGAAACAACCAGGGTTGTCTTGTGTCCACCAGTAAACAGATGTAGGCGTTCCATCGTGCTAGAGTTTGTCGAAACAGGGACATTTGGCGGTGGGCGCTGTGAGACGATCGTGGTATTCACCGATTCCGCACTGATTATGGACGAGAGTGTCGTAGGCGAAGAAAGCCGGGCAGGCACTGAAGAGAAGGTCGTACTGCCTGCAGAGGTATTCACGGTGACATCGAAGTACCCTGGTTTAGTCGATACAACATGAACAGTGACAGAGTCTTTGGCAGCCGTATCCGTTTGTAAGGCCATGGTGCGTTCATATTTGTCTCCGCCGAATCGACGGGAAGAGAGGGATGTCCAAGGCGAAGTGTTGCCTGCGGGACTCGGAGTGGCATGATCGCGAAGAGCGACAAAAAGAGCGGCCTGGGCGAAGAGTTCGGGGTTTGGTTCTTCGATTGCTGGGAATAACTCATTGAAATGTTTCTGTTAATCAACATCGTAAGGTTGAGCCTGCGACAACATAGGTAATGATACGCTTACCGGAATGAAACCTGTCTCTAGTTCAGCGGCAATGAATGAAGGATTACCTGCCAGCGTTTGCAGGAATTCCACATTTGTTGACACTCCAACAACATGATATTCTGACAACGCTTTGCGAAGCATCCGCAAAGCTTCTGTCCTGTCCTTGCCATGAACTACGACTTTGGCAATCATAGGATCGTAGAAAACCCCAATCTGGGATCCCTGTGCAAAGCCTTGCTCGATACGCAGCGACGGGTTGATTACTGTAGAGTCATGAGAAGTTAAAGATGGCTGTAGATCGGATAGTGTCGATGTTGTCGGCTTGTCCGTTATAGGAGAAAATTCAGGAGCGAAAATGTGCGTTGGAGGTGGGGTAGACAAGTAGAGAAGAGAGCCAGAGTCGGGGAGGAAGTTGTTTCTTGGGTTTTCGGCATATATGCGAGCTTCGAAAGCATGGCCGACGAGGGGTATTGATGCTTGAGGGAAAGGCAAGATGTTGCCTGCAGCTACCTAGACCACTGTGAGTTTTCACTGAAACGTGGGCACTTCGAATTAATCCCAACCTGTAGTTGCCAGTCCACCAGATCCAAACCTGTGATCATCTCAGTCACTGGGTGTTCTACTTGAAGTCGTGTGTTCCTATTGTTAAGTGATTTCACTAAGAAGGTCTATAACGGTGTGTTGAAAACATACATTTCCATAAAATAAAACTTGTCAGTGTCATTATCGAAAATAAATTCGACGGTACCAGCTCCAACGTAGTTCACAGTCTTCGCTGCAGCAATAGCTTTCGAACTCAGGTCGGCTCGAAGCTCGTCAGAAAGGCCTGGAGCAGGTGCCTGATGAGGCGAAGAGTCAGTTCAGCTGGCTCATTATATTTACCTCTTTCCTACCTCTTCAATGATCTTCTGGTTTCTTCTCTGGACCGAACAGTCGCGTTCCCAGAGGCTGACCACGTTTCCATGGGTATCAGCGAACACTTGAACTTCCACATGTCTCGGGCGCTCGATATATTTCTCAATAAGGACTGTATCATTACCAAATGCCTTGAGCGATTCTCGCTGCGCAGAGGAAAGTGCCTCTTGAAAAGCAGCTTGAGAAGCGTCGTTAACTATCCGCATTCCCTTTCCTCCGCCTCCGTGAATGGCCTTAATTAAGACAGGGAAACCTACAGTTGGTTCAGCGGTCGGTATAGCGTCGAGCAGTGCGCATCTTACCTATGTCTTGAGCTTGCTTGTATAAGAAGGAAGGGTCTTGGTTCTCTCCATGATATCCCGGAACACAAGGTACTCCAGCAGCTGAAAACAGTGGTTATTAAAAAGTCAAAGCATACCGCAACTCGTTGAATTACCTGTCATTATGTTCTTCGATTCACTGCATAAAAACTCCAGAAGGAAGATATTAAGGACACGAATACGGCTTACCTCTTAGAACCCATACTGACAATCGCGCTACTTGGAGGGCCGATGAAGACAATGCCTTCCTGGGAAAGCTGTTCCGAGAAAACGGCATTCTCACTCAGAAATCCATAACTGTGACATGGAATGAATAGGGATACTTCGGAAATGAAGTAATAACTGGTACCCTGGATGTACAGCCTATGAAGCCGTTTGAGTCTGCGACATGTTGTAAGAGTTCCGTAATTACACACCTGTGCACCGCTTCGATGACAAACTTCAATAATCTTGTCCATGCAAAGCTACCAGATAGTTCAATACGCGTGAACACGGAACATCAAAGAGTGTAACCCACGTAGCTCTCGGCAGATTGTGCAGGCCCAATACAGTAAGCTTCATCGGCCTAAATGAGAGTAAGTACGCGTTAATTCCTCTGAATAGTAGACCAGTCACCAATGTAACATGCAGAGCATCCTTATCAGCCTCGCTGTATACCGCAACGGTCCTAATTCCGAGTTTCTTCGCCGTTCGAATGACTCTACACGCAATCTCTCCTCTAAAGGCCATCAATTTACTTGCATGGAAATACATTGGCATAGCTTATTACCTGTTTGCAATCAGGATCTTGTTGAAGTGAGGTTTGCGAGGTGTTGGCTTATTGTCTGCAAATGTGCACTAGTCAGTACAGCATTTATGCAGGTTCAATGATGAGCTCACTGGTTGATTGAGTGGCATAGAAACGGCTGGCAGTACTTAGTGAGTTCGACAGGACTCTTGTCGGCATTTTCCTCCGAGAAACGATGGCAGAAGATGTCAGCGGTCGCGTTGACTTCGTACGACCAACGCTAGAGACGGATGATAGGCGTGAAAGGGTATTTGGAAGAGCTCTTGCTACTGTGCGGTTAGTGGGTATCATATTCCACAGTTGATAGAAAGAATAGCACAAGGGGCAAGGAGCTGACAGTAAAGGAGCAAGGTTGTTCACGTCCAAGTATAAGCCTGCACGACTTGTGGTTCCGTTGTACTATGAGATCCGGAACCACCTGATTTGGGGTAATCTTACACGTGACTGACGCGTCTTTAAGTTGCCATCGTTTTACGACACAGATAATGAGGGCATTCTCCCTGTGTGATGTACTTATATTTGCTGCACATGAGCCTCATTCTCCGTCGCTCAGTAAAAAATTATCAAAAATGGAAGATTCACCATGAGATTTAACGACGTCTAGTTTGGGTGGACCTCTTGAAAGAGGCTGTTTTTACGGGGTGATTCCGCTCCACGAGGATCCAGGAGAAATACCGTGAAGGATAATTGTGGTATGTTCACCACGCGCAGATGGGTCAGTCAACTCTGGCTTTGAACCAAGCCAACGAGTTGGGAGTCTATATTTTGAGATCGATCATATATTCACCGCACAAAACAGAGAAACGATTAACTAGGTCGTTCCAGAGATGATCACACAGGTCGACCACGTTTGGAGTGATCAAGTAGGAGTAACAATGCCGCATGTACTTTACACTGAAATTGGCTATACATAAGAAATTTGAGGCTTGTGAAGGTGATGGGTCTGGGCAGTTCATTACACTTCTCAAACTGAGGCCCGTATTCAGGCAGAGCTTTCGAAACCCAGGAAGATTGACAATGATCGATCCTGAAAAGTTCTGTGTGCTGTGTGGAAAAACATATCCAAATACAATTTCTCGTTAAAACAACCACCACAGCCAACCAGTGGCCAAAGCACAGCAGTATAGACGCGATAAAATTGTGGCACAGTATCGTGCACGATCTAAAACATCGAAGCATGTCTGTCTCTCGCCGGCCACCGACGCTCGTCACCTCCAGGTTTCCGCTCGAAGTTAGAGACGTCTATATTATCTCTGGGTCTCACATTGGCCATGAAACTGGTCACAACACAAGAAGCACAGATGTTCACCCAAGAAATTCACTGGCATCCCTCGCCCATCGCCGCCACCAGCTCACCATCTTGCCTCCGTTGGTACAAACCATCACACTTCCGGGCCTTGACTTCATAAAGGCCTGGGCTGATTGTAAGTCATCCACATCTCATTGTGAATTTCCTTAATTGACTCCCTATGCTTGAAGGTCGTCTGGCCTATACGTACCTACAAGCCATTACGCCCAATCCACGTCCGGAAACTAGCGATTTTGACCTCCCGCTATCCAGCTTCCGACACGTACAATGGAATTCCTACGACGAGATCGGGGTGCTGACAGATTTCGACCTTGATTCCACCTCTACTGGCACGATAGGATTGCCAGAGGAAACTCTGCAAGCACAGGCATTGGCAGTGGAGGAACTAATGACCTCCAAAGCATTTTGTGACAACCGCTCCCTTCTCATACCGCGCGATCTAGTCGAGCCGTACGTCTGGATGCTCGTTTCTGCGTACTTGTCTGGGCTCGATGGTGAGCGATGACCGCCTTGGCTGGCCTCGCCTCATGCCTTCCTTGGAAGGAACTCATCAGCTTCACCTTGGATTAAGCATTCCGAGTTCAGGGCTCCACAACTAAGCCAATGGGCAGAATTTTGACTCGGGCATGAAGAGTCTATAAGAAACGGATAGCATCAATGGGGTTCAGATGCATTCAGACTCATCGTGCAGTATTTCAAGGTAAGTGCGGATTGTGATCCTTGCAGTCAACCAAACGTTAACCCTGCCTTTGGACAAAGACTCTGGCTTCTGGCAGTTGGCAAAGTTGTGGGCCATTCGCCATTACTTGCTCGCAGCTTCTACCGATGCATGCAGATCTACACGACCTATCACTCACCTTAATTGCATGAGTGAGATCGGTATCCTGTACATAGACTTTCGAACATGTAGCTTTCGATCACTGTGATTCAAATCGCAGGTAAGATTTACTCTATAATCAGCTTGCGTGGAACGTCAAAGGTGATGTTTGAATTTCGTCTCCCAACCTCTGCTTTCGACAGCAGTCAACGATTCGTGTTCCCGCTCATTTCATGACAAACACAAGTCAAACTTTTGATTGCCTGCTCTTCCAGCATAATTGACACTATGTTTTCAACAATCAATTTTCCCTGACCTCTGATATACTTACCATAATACTTAAGCGAGTCAGTGGATCTCTTGCAGGCCACAATTGTCGATGTATCCAGAACAAACGCAACAATGGTACGCTAATTCTCGATGTATGTGTGGGCCTTTCATCGTAGCTGTTTCCTCATACCCACGTAGTTGACAGACGATATTTACGAGCAAGGAAATGTTGGAGAGGCCTGATCATAAAGACAGTTGTGATTCTTGTGAAGCGGCCGGGAGCCATACGCAGTGTCAACAGGATATGCACGCTAAACACCATTGCAACATAGGCTAATTTATCTTCGATGTAACAGATGGGACATAGATGGCTTGGGCGAAACTGTATTCAGAAGAGGATGCAATTGGGCCAGTTTATGTTTTACAATGTCAACTCTACGACCGGCGGCGGCGGCGCAGCATGCGAGTAGTAATGCACGCTCCATTATCCTTCCACGCAAGTGCATCAGTTGCAGCTACAAAAATAGACAATATAGTGATCAATCCCAAGACCCGATAATTATAACGAAAATCAACGTACCTCCAGATCCTGGCGTTTCACCGGTAGTTTCCCGCTGGGCAGTCCAAGTATGTCCATGGTATTTAACTGTCTGGTTCGCGGTATACTATAGAAGTGAAAGAGACCATGCATCAGCCAATCATGTAAATGGATTAGAAACGAAGGGAATACTGACCGCAGTACCAGCCGCCCAAGCATCCACACTACCGCAGCTTCCTGTCCTGATTGAACGCTTCTTAGTCGAAGGGTCATCCGATCCTTCTTCGTCAGGATTCAATCCCGATCCACCGCCGTTCTTTTTCAAAGCGGCCTTGATCTTCTTATCGAATCCATCATTCGCTGCAGCAATCCATATCATCAGAACAATTGAATTCAACACCATAAAAACGAAGTAATTCACCCAACGCCTCCGTTGAATCCCAAAGCATGACTCCGCCAAACGATGAATATTTCTCCTTCGTTTCCGCTGCGATCTTGGCGAGGGTAGTGGCGCTGACATATCCAAAGTCGGCTGCGCCTTTTGAGGCTGGTGCACCGATGAAGACCTTGACATCCTTGTTGACGGCCTTTGTCTTTGCCCACTTGTCCCTGAGATAATAGATGAAAAAATCAGCCTTGATATACTATCCATAGAGGTAGTCAATGTCGAACCAGGTGCCGAAATTCCAAGCTTTGGTTCCGTAGGTCTGGACGCCACAGTCATTGTTGTACTGCACCATCTTTTAGCATATGAAACGAGTTCGAAAATGAGATGGACTTACAACTATGTAATAAGAAGAAATTGCCTTCAAATAGCATTCGTATACCACAAAACTTGGCACTCACACTGTAAATAAATCAACTCGTCAATAAACGACGTTGAAGTAGGTAAGAAAAAGGCGAAAACGTACTTGAACATATACAGCATCGAACGCGACCGCATCCAGGACTTCACCGAGGAATTTATCGGGGTATGGACACTGCGGAGCAGCAGTGATATAAACCCTATCGTGTCGAACGTTCAGTCAACTTCAAACATCAAAGTTATCTTGAATGGGCACTCACTTCTTGCCCTCCTTCGCCTTCGACTGAATCCTCTTCACAAATGCATCGTACTTAGCGGTCGTTCCTTGTTCAATGTCGAAGTCGATCCTACACCGATCGAAAATCATCAGTTACACAACAACAAAAAAGTAGTGTAATCCAATTCAACTTACCCATCGAGCACAGCGTCTCCAAAAGGCCTAACACTGTCCTTCCCTCCATCTCCACCCAGAAACAGATCCCACACCGTATCTGCAAACTTCTCTGCCTCCGCATCGGTCTCGAAATTATTCTTGCCATCCGCGCCGCCGAGACTGAGGGTAACGATCTTCCCCTTCGCCTGACAGGCCTTGATATCGTCTGAGAGGGATTTGCAGTTCGCGAGCCTGGTGCCGGGGAAAGGGTCGGCGGAGCAGATCTACGGGGGGGGGAGATGAGGTCAGTGGAATGAGGGGAGGGGGATGGGGATGTACGCTGTCCAGCTCGGGCAAACCACCCTTGCCAAAGTACTTGCTTAGGAAGGCGAGGGGGATTGCGTCGATCGTGTCATCCTACACAGATATAATTAATTAATTCATCCCAAACACACTCTCATACTACTCACCTTGCAGATACTGGACAGTTTCTCGTCTCCCTGTCCAAAATACACGGCCAACTGCGCGTCATATATCCCCTATTAGTATACCATCCGAAAATGTAACATCTCGAAAAGCACGTACGTTGTCCGACCTCGAATTATCGTACGCCCCAACCTGAAGCAGGAGCCCAGCTCCCAGCGCGAGAAACACACCCAAGATAGTCTTTGATGCCATGATCTATCGAAGAACTTGAACTTGCGAACGTAGTAGGTCCTGCCTATCGACTGCCTGAGTCGAAAAGTTCTCGTGTGGGGAATGCGTTCAACGCGGTTCCTGAGAAACAGAAAGGTGCTCCCCATGGCGCTCTTTATACCCTCAATCGGACCGGAAACCAGGAACAAGTTTTGCAAGGCAGGGGCAGAAACACATCGGGACATGTATCATGCAGGCGTCGATGGATGTATTTGTGTTCCCAGGCATCCGTGGAGTGTGGGTGTAACATAATCTGTGTGAGGTCCGGTAAGTGTCGATACGTCTCTATAAATGGAGAAAGCCAAACCACCAAAGAGAGCTGAAATGAATGGTGACGGCTTGTTGAAGAGTTGGTGTGGTGATGCCATATGCGATCTTGATGTGGCTGATCCCTGCTTCACTTCCATCAATGACACGATCCGCATGTGGTATCATCGTCCCAATCTGTTTTATTCACGTTTGATGCTTGCTGGCTCCTCTGCTCAGCATCTCAGACTTGAAAGATGATGCTCACAAACCTTGAACGGTCCACCAGGTTTTGGAAAAGGCATTGCGGTGAGCTGACCCAAAAAAAAGGTCACCTGCAACCCAGGGTCGCAACGGGCTCATAGAGGATCAGCATCCCCCATAGATCAAGCCGAAGTTTAGAAACAGGTTGCCTGTTTGGAGATTCAGATACAGGAACTAAACACGACAAAGGATGCAGACTGCAAGTGAGTCATGTGCCCCTAGTAGGGCAGTAAGGGTTGATTGCTTATCTTAACGACAGCCTTCTCTCCGTTAATATTGATGTTCCTCAAGAGGCCCAGACCTTTCTCAACACGATCCTTGAAGGCTCCTTGATCCAGCAAATGTAGACATATCTGGCTCGATTATGCCATCCTTGAGTAAAGAAGGAATAATCCTCGTCATAAGTTACCTCTCAACTAGGGGTCCTACAAACTTTGTTAGCAAGGCCTACCAGGCAACATGTATATTCACCTCAAAGGCCTAACTCTGATGAGCTTGTCTACTGGTAGATCGTTTGAAAAGTCGCTAATGTGGTCGGCAATAAGTTTATTCAATTTCTTCATCGGTAGAAGAGGTGCAACTGTTCTATTGGCGCTAACGACGGCGAGAGCGGCGAACGATGATTGTGCAGCAATACAGTCAACGACAATGGGGATTTCTGGAATGTTGGCTGCGTCCTCAAGAGTGAGCGACTCGGGAATCTATGGCGATTGTCTATGAGCTTTGATTTAGGCTACGTCCGAGTTGCCGTAAAATTTCCTTCCACATTGCACAAAGGCAATAGCAGAAATATTTACCCTATGAGGATAAATCAAAAGCAAGTGTAAGTAGATTAATGGTTCAGTGAGAAGTGCTAGGCCGAACGACAGGCGTAGGGCTCTCCTCAATTCGACCAATCTGGTTGCCAATACCTATAGTGTCCTCTAATAAGTCTTCTCCCAACATGCGCAAGCCGGGAGCGCTGCCAAGATGGCCACCTGCATTCAAGCGTTGTTGAGCTTCACGCTGCTGAGGCGGCACCCCGAACAAAGTCTCTTCCTGCACCTCTCCATTCAACCGATCATACATGTCATCTTCGTATGAGTCGTCGAACCCGTCGTCTTCGACGCTATCAGCAAACGGGTGAATAGGGGCCAGCCCCAAATCACCAACGTCCTCGTTGAGGGAGTCGCTTGAGTGGTTGGAGCCGAAGGAATCGTCTGAGTCGTGAGTATTAGCTGACGCCATGAGGAAGGCATGGGATGGATGGGCGGTGTTGTTGATTTCGTCCATGGAATCGGAGTCAGAGTCAGAGCCAATCCCCAGGTCATCGTGCTGGTGCATGGGGGTAATTGGTTCGTGTTCACTCAACTGGTGAGAGGGCGAGGTGAGGTGGGCTTTGAGGGATGGCTTACTAGCTTTGAGCGCTGTTTGGGATCGGAGGCGTAAACCAGGAGTAGCAGTTGTTCCTGCGCTTCTAGGTACGTCCAGGCCGACCCTGCGCATCATGCTCTCAAGGCTAGAGTCGATGACGAGACTGTCGCTTGTATCATCTTGCCGCTGGTACCTGGAGAATGACGGGGGAGTAGGCATCGTGCTCATCGTCGATTCAGTTTGACTGTGCAAGTATACATCCCGTGTTACGTTGGCACTCCTATGTATATCTCTGACTAGGTCTCGAGTAATTCTGGCAGAAGCGTCACGGGTAGGAGTTTTCCCCAACTTCAGCAAGCCGAGTTCCGCCATTGACCGGGGTGGACGAGCGGGGGACATCATAACTGGGGGTGACATGCCTGGAGGCAAGCCGTCGAAGGAATCGTCGTCGGTTTCCTGAGCTGGTGTCTCCAGGGTTCGTTTGGAAGACGCGGGGTTCCTAAACCGATGTGGTGTCATGGACGATGGATCTGTCAGATCAACTACACCATCCCATTGCGAGGGGTCCTTGTCAGGCGAGAGGAACGGGTTGTATTTTTTTGGTACAGGAGTCTTTGCCTTTCCTCTGTATTTGAGGGGTGAGGTGGCCGCAGAACTCGAACTAGCTGAGGAAGTGTCGATGGGATAGAGATTGTGTCGCAGAACGTTGCGCAAAAGGGGTTCCTGGGTGTCTCGCATTTTGTCCTTCTCGCTCACCGGCGAACGTCCACTTCGTGCAGGGTTTGGTGTAGCCTCATCGAAATGCATGGAGGGTACATGTTCTACAGTTGAATGCCCGAGTATAGTCTCGTCCTCCACGGCGGACCTTTCGTTCGAATGCTGCTCCCTCCCTATCATGGGTGTGTATGATAAAGAATCCCATGATGGGTCAACTATAGAATCATTTGACGCAGGGTCGAATACTCTTGTCATACGTGCAGTCGTTGGAGTCGAAGAGAATGCGCCTTGACCAGGCATGAAAGACCCATCGGTCGATGCCATGCTAGGCTCATATGGATGGTGTGAAAGATCAGTTTCTGAGGGTGCTGTCACTACAGATGGTTCCTGCACTTCCGATATTGTTTCTGGTTGACGCGATCCATCGTTGATAGTCGAATGATCGTCGTAGCTTGGGATTTGAATTTGAGCAGCCTGCTCGTAGAATGATGTCCAAAACTAAGGAATCTCAATTTAAATGGAATAGAGTTTTCTGGTGTGCTACCACGCACCTTGGCTGCTTCTCGAACTGGTTCTGTGGCAACTGCATAACGCTTGAGCGCCGGGAGTACTTTGTTGGCAAGAACATGATGAATTTTTGAGAAGTTTGCATCTATATTCTGGAAATATACCTTGAATTGAGCTGAGAGGTTTGTATGTACCACCAACCTGAAGTTTGAGGGTAATCAATTGCTCCATCTGTTCGATTTGGTCGAGCACTGGTGCCGTAGTGTCAAGCCCAGGAACGTTTATCGCTGCAGGATCTGGGTTTGGCTGCCATCTTGGAGGATTTTCGGGGATGATCCGTCGTGTAGTCATGGTTGTTGTGGTAAAGGCCTTGTTGAAAAGGCGGTTAAATTTGTCGCGTCAAGTCACACGTGAAGACGCGTGAATGTGACTCAAATGCGACGCGATCATCCACTGCATAAAATGCATTCCACGAAAAATCGGCCGGGGAAAAGAGCAATATTTTGATCTCATTTCCAGCAATTTTCACATATAGCCAATTTGATAGTAGCGTCTGTTTGAAATAGCATCTGTAATGCAACTCCAAATCAATCAACGCGATAATCAGAAAGATACGAGTACAAAAGCTGAATAAAAGACGATAGGAGGTGAGAACGGATATAAAAGGTATATTTAGTGATAAAAAGATCTAGATTGAAAGAATGATGAGCCCAAGTATTGTGAACGCTCGATCCACACTCTGTAATTCCAACAGCGTCGGCCTCGATGCAGGGTGCCGCCAAGTTCCAACTTGAGTCAGCATAGGAAGATCCTCAAACTCTACGATTTATTCCTACATGTGGTGGTGCTATCGTTACACTAAATCCAATAAACCATTCAAATGTATACATCTTTCCAAATTCATGATGCCTTGCATTGCGTCAATACCTCAGACACGTAGTCTGCGATTAGTCCATGCGTCGCCGCGGATGGCAGTCTGACAAGAACAATAAGTAAATGAGAGCCTAACACTTGGCGAGACTGTGAATTTTACCCTGGTAACCAGTAGAAAGTGGTGTCGGGCGATGAGCACGCGCCAACAGTGGTTGTGTTGTCAACCAAACATGCCCCAGCGCTCGTAAATCCAAATGCTTCGTAACCAGGAGTCGAACCTAAAACTCCATCCCAAAGGGTAGATAAGTCAACATATGCTATGTTGATTCCATACTTGTTCTTGAGTGTGGGGATCATGGAAAACACTGATTGCTTCCAGGCCTCCCCGGCGGGGCTAGTTGTTCCACGACCATAATTGTCAACTATGAGGAGGTTTCGTGCAAAGCTTGGAGAAGAAGACAGGACCAGAGACTCGTATGCAATATTCTGAGCGGCGAGGTCAAGGTCTACTCAACCTGATCAGCTCTGGGCGGCGGTCAGTCGAGAAAGCTCAACTCACTTCCTCCGTTAACAAAGTCACTGAGAAAATTGTGGGCTGCGAAAAAGTGATCGAGTGTGGAAGAGTACATACTTGATGCCGAAGAAGAGAGTATACAAGGTCGTGTTACGGTCATAACCCTTGTATTGGCTGGTAAAGTAATTGACTGTATCAACGATGTAAGTGTAAGCAATTGATATATCCCCAGCAGGTTGTACTAACCTTGCCCGAGAAGATCTGCGTTTGTTTTTGGCTCGGCGAAGCTTATGGTAGAATATTGACCAGCATCAACGACCGCCCCGTCAACCTGCCAAAGGTTTCCCGCAAAAGTTCAAAATCTCAATTTATCGCCTACCGTGCAAAAACATACCGCATAGCCGTTCAAGGTTGCGCCAACACTTTGTGCGAGATGTTCAATCCAGACCAGGCCATTGCTGGGACGGCCACCGGCTTTCGGGTCCGGAGGAGTCAACAATGCTGGTTTTGCAGCGGACCCGTCACGAACACCATTATCCGAATATCCATCCTATCACGGCCTCTTAGTCTGGAACGAACCCTGTGCGTCTATGAACGTACCCCGAAAACGACGATTGTCTTGAAGGTGCTCAAAGGTGCAAGCCCTGCATTAAGGTCCGCGACAGAGCCTCCAATACTGCCGCATTTGGGGCTCACAGCCAGCTGGACTGGTGAACTCCGCTTTACGGCGGCTGCAGAAACGATGGAGAAAATCGAAAAGGCGAATGACACAGAAGAACGCATCTTAAAAGCAGGCGATTCGGGGAACTGTTTTTAGTGCTGGATGCCATTCCTGTATTTATTTTCGTTGTATTCTGAGTTAGGCCAACTCAAGTCCTGAACTAGCACATGCACGACGTCATAGTCAGTGTGTATCTATTGGGTATCAGCTGGACCAGGTAAACTCAGGCTCGGGAATACTTGCTTTTCCGCTCTTTCTCCGTTGCGCCATTTGTGCAGAATTTCTCGTCAGTTAGCCTAGAAGGCACAACATACGGCCAGGGAGCCCATGTACCAGTAGATTGCGTTATATCTCACATGGTACAGCACGTAGGTCAAGACACACACGAAATTGATCGAAGTGTCGTGGTCAAAGAATCACATTCAATTCACCACTACACGAGTAACATGGCAGATTTGGTAACGGATCACAACCTTTATTACACTGTCGTCAGCGGGATGGTCTGGAGGGTGATGACAGTCACACTGGTCGCAGGGAACGTGTAGTTGAACCTGTCAGGAAGGGGGATGGCGAAGCTTGACGCAAAGGGGATGATTTGTTCAGGTTCTATAAGCGTGTTTGAGACGTTGAAAAGGCCTGAAATGGGGCTCAGAGAGGGAGAGCTAATCGATGTAGCTGTTCCAAAGCCAGTAATTGGGAAGTCCAAGAAGATCTTTGCGACAAGGTCAGTCGTGCCAGTATTGGACACCTGGTCGTTCGATCACCTGTCAGATCGCTTTCCTAATTAGACAAAGATATCGCACCTTGAGGAATACCGTGTTGGTGTCATTATGGTAGCTTGCAACCCAGAATAGAGGCGCAGTGTCCGAGGTTGATGCTGGAGTGGTCTTCAAGACATGAGTTCCGCGATTGACACTGAACATCTGAGCCCCACATGAGATCAGTACTCCGGAGACGCAAGGTGAACGTGTGAACAAACCTCCTGAACGTAATAAGAGGTCGATTTGACAAGCCGGCTGGCATCGAACGTTATGATATCTGGCGTCCATTGGTAATTTCTGATGTGCTGAAGACTAGGAAAAAGAAACGTCTAGTATTTTGAAGTAACTGCGACGCATGGACTCTACCTTGGTGCATCTATGGAAGAATGAAAGTCAGAAACACAACATTTGCATCATCGGGGAAGACTAACAGGCCGAAGCAAAGACAACATCGGAATTTCTCTCCATGCCAGTCATGAAGGCAGCTTCAGCAGCCGCGCCCTGAAGAGTGGGGTAAGCCAGGCGACCGCTTGGAATATCTCCAAGGAGGACAAGGTCGTTGGTGGAGGTCACTATTTCAGTTGTAAGCCCAAGAGCCAAATGTGATGGGTGAAAATGTACATACCTGCATATTCTCCTGGATAATTGCCGCCGTGGTCAGTTGCGGTCATTTAAAAATAAGTCTGCTGCGCACCAACGAAATACTGGCTACCATTCCTAGGATAATTGTCGAACATGAAGGCATTGGTCTCAAACCACGAGGGCGAGCTGTACTGATGGAAATCGACTGGACGTTGTCATATGAAATCAGTATGAAGATAACGAGGATTCAGAAATGTCCTGACTTTTCTTGTAAGCAGGATCCAATGCTGTCGACGGAAGGGACGTGGCGATGAACTCCAGCTGGGGAAACTTCGCACTAATAGCGTCAACGAAAGCTTTCCAACGATACGCGGTATAAGAATCCGGTTGGAACTATACTAAGGATGAGAACGATTCACATAGTCTATGTGAGCCTCGACTGACCTGGTCCTCGTTTCCACTGGGCCAAGGATAAGTCACAGGTTTTCGACAGGTGGACAGGTGCTCACATTTCAATCAGCTTGAGCTGGTAAGGTTCGGTGCGACCGAGGCTGGCGCGCAGTCTACCGCCCTCAGTGGTCTTAGCATCTCCGATAACGAATTCGATCTCGTTCAGGGCCTCATCGATATACGGCTGGAGATCCGCTTCTGGAACCACAGGCCATGTAGCCAAGTCCGAGTAGTTTGCGATAGAAATTCCGGAATAAACCCCTGCAGAAAGGAACGTATTCAGTGGTCCGTTTTATACCCATGGGTCCCTGGAAATGACCTAGAATTGGTTCCTGTGGGGCAGAGGATGAACAACTGGATAACAGGATTGATTTGAAGCTTACTCACAGCCTCGAGGTCCTCTGCCCAGTTAAGGTATTCAAGGAGTCCCTGTGCACAGGTGAGAAAGGTATCTAGAACCGCATGGCAGTCCACTCACGAGTCCATCGGTGTTCGAATAACCTGAACTGGGGAGTTAGTCATAAAAGCCGATTGAGTTAAGAGTATACGAACCCCAATCTCCAACACGACCAGGACGGTCCTCGAGCCTTTAAATTTATGAATACCAAGCTCGGGCTATAATTCTAGAAAGGCTTACTTTCCAATTGTCTCATTCCACTTCCAGCGGGTGTCGATGCTTTGGCCCTGAACAAATGACTTGAACAATTGTGGATAGCTTACACTACGAATTAAGACTCGCCTCAAGGTTGTTGCCTCCAGGGAATCGCCAGATTGATGGCTTGGTTGCAGCGAGCGCTTCAGCCAAGTCGATACGCATACCGTTTTCTCTCTCTCTGAAAGTGGGGGGGAATAAAGAGAACATTCCGAAGTAGATAGTTTTCCCAGCCGCGGCCTTTCCATCGACAACGACACTGAACACATTTTCGTCGTTGGGGGCAGAGACTTCAGGCTTGAATTCGAAGGAGAACTTCTTCCATTCTTTCGAAACCCCCGAAACAGAGGTACTTGCGAAAACAGTGCCCTGTTTCGACTTCAGCAACACTGAAACCTTTCCGCTGAAAGAATCAGATTTGGTGTAAAAGGATCCTTTATAAGTCCATCCTTCCTGGACCTTGATACCTAAAGCAACGAAAGGATCAGTAGACGCTTCAGATTCTGAAAAGTTGATTCCGTACCCCAGAATCCAGTGTTATCGAAACCAATGGAGCCAGTAACGACCTTAGGAATACGAACTTGAAGACTGTTTGGGAGAGCGGCTGATATGCCCTCGGTCTTGGAGGTCACGGAGAGGAAAGCTCCATTGTAAGGCTGCCACGAGTTCAGCCTAGGGGGAAAAATTAAACCGAGACTTTCGAAGAGAGCGATCGATACTACGCACGCATTTTGTGTTCCAGGAATAACTGCCTGAAAAGCTCGGTTTTGAAGGAGCTCAGCTAAAGGAAACGCACAGAGAAATGAATGGACGGCTTTAGGTGGATAAACTATAACACACCATAGAGGCCACCATCTCCACTGGCGAGGAGATTCAAATAGGTAAGCTAAGAAAACGAGTCTCAAAAAATAACCTCTTTACCTGTGATTGATGTCCTGATCATTGTGAATTAAGCTATTGTTGTATATGTGAATAACAAATTACTGACCTCCCACATATATCCATAGAGCGTAGATGGAATAGCATGCGACACATTTGCGGTGAGACGCAGCTCAAGAGCGTTCGGAGCAACAAGTGTGCCCCGGACGTTGCAAACTTGCAGGCATACGAAGACGACGGCCGCCAATTTCATCATACGGGAAGGCATTGTGTGGGCAACGACCTTCAACACATCAGACAAGGGCTTTTTATCAATGTCAATGGAAAAATCATGTCGGGCCGCTCAATATTGGTCTCCAAGCGGCCCGAAGCGCGCATAGGCTCTCAAGGACGACAGAGCACTTTATCCTCAGTAAGGTCGGCCCACTCAGCGTCAGACCCTGAACAAGCCAAATATCGGTAGGTATCGCTAGGCAACAGCGTGCGCTTAGCGTGTGTTCATCATCATACGATTGAACAGAAAGAGGGGGAAGAGGACATAGATGGCTTGAATATCTATGGGTTGGCGACGATGATGGAGGTATCTCGCCAAGACGCGTCCCGTGTCGCCACCTGTCCATGCGGCAATAAAAAGTCAATAGAAGCGCCAGTGGCATATGTGGCCCACATTTCCACATAGAAATAATAAAAGAGAGAGAAGGTCCAAGTTCCAAGAAGCCCTATGCCATCAGTCAAATCATGGTTTATTTTTGGATCTCCAGTCATCTGACCCCCACATTTGATTGCTTGGAATCTCTGTTTAAACTGTCTTTCGATCGGTCTTCTCTGTTCCACTGGCAATCACCACGAGGCTTCCCAACAATGGACCCTTGTCTCTTTGACGATATACCTTCCATCTGCTAGGTTATAAAAGGCAGAAATTTAAAAGTTTGTTGTTAACTATCCTCAGCCAATAGTGCTCGTGATTGGAGAAGACTCTCAATGCGAGGAAGGCCAGGAAAAGCTGGTTCAAAATCCAATTGCTAAGCAAACGAGAAGAAAACTTGTCGAGTTTCGAAGTTGAGCTATATCTTCTTCCTACCTTATATTTGAAGATCCGAGACCGACCAGCGCGTACAGGGCAGAGATATCCGAAAGCACCAAGTCAATGCACTCATGTGAGCTGTGTGAGCTTGTGGACAAGTGGCACCAGCGAGATGGTTCAAAACCGCATTCGATCCTCGCTCCTCATGGCTGGATTCCGAAGACCATTCGGAGGGGATGCCATCACAGGTGGATGTTCCTCTAGTGCTCGTGAAGATGCTTGAAGGAGATTCACAGCAATCAAGAAAGCATTCTTCTTTATGTGTCGAATGTATCCAACGGCCCGCTACTTGTCCTGTATGCATCACAGCACCAATCCTTCTCTGTGCCTTTCTAGCGAAAATGCCGGGGAATGAAAGACGAAGGATGTTGATCCTTTTAGTATGCCAGAGCCGTCGTAAGTTCTAATCAATGTATGTTCATTGTCTTTCCCAGCTTAACTTAACCAGGTCTCGCAATGTCTGTTAAGCCCTTAGCGTCCCACTTCAGCAGCATTGTCACCTGCAGACGTAGGCTCTGCGAAGCTGTTACACGCATGACTTATGTTTGGCCTACCTTAAAGTGCTTCGTCGATCATAACATGCGACCCACGGCCCGCTAACATCACATGCCAATGGAGAGCATCATGAGGGCTCGCGAAAATTCAACTACAAAGAGAAATTTGACCATTATTTTCTCGTATATATACCTCGAGGGATGAGAACATTATGACAGACCAGACTAACTTCTTCTATCATGCGCTTCAAAAATGTACTCGCCTTCGGTTTTTGTATCTTGACAGGGAATCTCGCAGGGGCTCAACTTGGGTTGGGCAATGGTTTCTTGAACCTTACCTCCCCGCGATTCTCGATTCAGCTGGTCAAGGATTCCCAAACCCTGTACTCGCTGAAACCGACTGGCTCATCCTTCGATTTTATCCCAGGGGATATGATGACCAAACGGCAGAATAACGGCCAATATCATCTCGGAGATATAACCTTTCGCGCACGCACGGTTGGCTCCACGACATGGGTCAGTGGAAATACTGCAACGACCAGACGCCCAGTCACCCCCCTCACGGCTTCTGGGTCAACTTTAGCAGCGGCTAACCTCGCCCCAACACTCCCTTCAAACTCATTGTTGAGCATAACCCGTCGCTGGGTAGTTCAAAACAATGTTCTTCAGCTGTTGTTCGATGTCACTAATTCACAATCTACGTCGGTTGAGATCGGAGCACTTGGTATTCCCCTCGAGTTCAACAACGTGCGTCTTTGTCTTCCTCTCGACGACCTTTGCTTATACCTTTACCCTAGATCTTCACAGGCCGCACTGCGGCACAGACCAACACCCTTTGCAGCTTGTTCGACCCCTATATCGGCCAAGACGCAGGCTATGTTCAGGTGACCCCCCTTCTCGGCACTCTCGCCCCTCTCGTGGTCGCTCCCGTTGGAAAGTCACCTCTCGAAGGGTGGCGATTTCTTTCGGAGTCTACTTCTGCCGACCCTTTTTATCAGTCGCAGACATTCGAAGGGCTGTACGAATGGCAGTTCCATACTCTAGCTTATGCTCAGAACGAGTGGTCGTCAGTCACACCGTGGAACGCCGCGACGTCCGTAACCCTCCAGGCGGGCGAGACGCGCACGTACGGAGTGCAGTTCCTTTTAGCTTCTTCCATACGCGACATCGAGCGTACAGTTCGCAGTGCCAGTCGTCCTGTCGCTGCTGGTATTCCTGGATATGTTCTTCCAACAGACCAGACTGGGAAACTGTTCTTGAACTACTCGTCTGCTGTGCAGTCTATCACTGTCAGCCCAAGTGGCGCACTTACATGGGCTACGAACTCTGAAGCAAAGACTGCGGGTTGGGTTGGATATTCAATCACCGCTCATACCTGGGGACGTTCCCGCTTGTCCATCACCTATGCAGATGGAACCCTACAAACCGTCCACTACTTCGTCACGAAAGGCGCTACGCAGACAATCGGTGATCTAGGAAACTTTTTAACGACTTCCCAGTGGTTCAACTCAACATCCGATCCTTTCCTCAGATCGCCATCTGTTATATCCTACGACCGAGAAGTAAATGCGGTTGTCAAGGATGATCCCAGAGCGTGGATTCCAGGCTTGAGCGACGAAGCTGGTGCCGGTTCATGGTTAGCAGCCACGATGAAGCAATATGCTCAGCCTCGAGCCGCAGAGGTCACAAAGTTGGAGCAGTTCATGACGAAGGTCCTGTGGGGTTCGATCCAAAATACAAATGGAACTGTGAAAAAGGTGGGAGCTTCCATGCCTGCTCCGCCCATTTGTTCTGATATCTTATCTAACTAGTCCGTCTACTTCTACGAACCTGCCCGTCTTCCTTCGTACCCATATCCGACATCCATCAATTGGGGTAACTGGTGGTCTTGGAACAGAGCAGCCTCCTTCGCCACCGATCGTGCCTATGACTATGTTCACGTCGCCGCAGCATACTGGGCACTCTATCGCGTGGCTCGCAACTATCCCTCCCTCGTGAGCGTTCAAACATGGCAGTGGTACTTGAATCAAGCTGTTTTTACGATTACTACATTGACAAACGGGAGAATCGGTTTTGTGGGTGATGGGCTTATGGGTGAAACAGTTTTCCGACTACTCCTTGACGATTTGAAGAGGGAGGGCCTTACTTCAAATGCGACCCTGGTTGAGAGCAGAATGAAGGCCAGAGCAACGACTTGGGCTGGGGAGCGATATCCGTGAGTGGCCTCGTCACAAACCCGTTTCCCCCCTAATATTCTCGATAGATTTGGTTCGGAAATGGCATGGGATTCCACTGGCCAGGAAGGCGTATATGCGTGGGCTAAATATTTCAATGACACAACAACTGCTACCAACGCCTTGAACTCGATTCTTGCATACCAGCCTCTCATTCCTCATTGGGGATATAACGGAAATGCCCGACGCTACTGGTGAGCTTCTTTGCCCTATACATATCTCGTCTTGTATTTCTAACTAACATTTATATTTATGTGTCAGGGACAACATCTACGGAGGAAAGTTACAGCGAATTGAGAGGCAGATTCATCATTACGGGAGCGGTTTGAATGCCTTGCCCTTGATTTCGGCATTTGAAACATCCACCACAGACTATTACCTCCTGCGCCTCGCCTATGGTGGTCTCAGCGGCCCGCTATCTAATATCGACCAGAGTGGCTTTGCATCTGCATCATTCCATTCCTTCGCGGACACCCTAAAGTGGGATGGATACTCTGGAGATTATGGTCCCAACTTCTCTGGTCATTCCATGGGAATCGGAACCTATATCGTCAATCACCCAGATTTCGGATGGCAGGCGTTTGGAGGGAACGTTATTGCGACGTCCCCAACTGTACAGGTGCAGATTCGTGACTCCGTCCGCCGTCGTGTTTATATTGCACCACTCGGCCAACTCTTGACTCTGGATGCGGGTGCATTTTCTCTCGTTACATACGATCCATCTACGCGGACAGTTGCCGTTACCATTACCGACGTGCCCGATGGCGTGACGGGTGCTGCAAGTGCGCCTAATGGCCGCCTTGTGATCCAACAAAAAGCCACTCTATCAGGGATTACACTTCTAAAGCCCACGACGAACTTAGCCGTGACTGCAGGAGCATACACGGTCCCTTTTACTTCGGGTTCAGGAACTGTCACTCTGGCCATGTAAAAGAAATAACAGAAAAGGAAATCGTACTTGTTTCAATGTGATGAAGAAATGAATTTTATCGTGATATGTCATACAAATATCGTGTGGAAAACTCGAATACCCAAGCTAGCATGTTATGCGCTTTGTTTTTCGGACTCCTCGACGACCACCGACTCTTTGTGCTCCTTGTGGAGCTGGTCAGTCAAATGTGGCTTCCAGCTAGCGGAGTTCCATGGCTTGACACCAGAGCGATACATCTCATCGACCTAAAATGGAGTGAGATCCTGATGAAGAGAGAAAGTGATATGGGTCGTACCTCTTCAAGACTGAGTCCCTTGGTCTCGGGAATGAACAGGTAAACGTAGATGTAACCGAAGAGCAGCATGCCGAAGAAGATCAGCAGAATCAGTGGTCCAATGCTATGGTACCCAATTGAGTACCAGCTAATAAATAATCAAAAAACGACTAATACTCACTCGGCAGCAATCCTGGGGGCAAAGAACGACAACAAGAAATTCCAGAGCCTGAGAAGATGTAAGATGACACTTTGACTCAGCATGAATGAGGATTACCAGTTGGTGGCGCTACCCAACGCGATACTCTTGGCGCGGACACGAAGGGGGAAGGATTCACCAAGGTAAACCCATCTGCAGGAGGATGATCAACACGGCAGACCTGGGTACATGATAAGTATAGCTTACGGAGTCGGGCCCCAGAAAATGGAGAAGGAGAAGACGTGCAACACAGCGAACGCGATAAGGGTATCACCTGAGAGGGGTAGATGTAAGTGTGTATAGGTATTGAGTCGATGGCGCCCTACCTCCTGCTCTGTTGGTCTTGGTAAGAAGCTCCTTGGGGGTCCCAGAAGGGGCAAGCGTGTAGTGGCCGACAAGACCAGCCTGTAGACAATGTTACTCAGATATGGTTTGGGCTTTCAAAAGGATGGTGAACGAACAATAAGTGAACAAGCTCCCTCGAGGACGGCACCAGTGAGCAGAGACTAAATGGGATTGATGAGCGAAAATCAACTTCTTTGAAAGAGTTGACTCACGCGGCGGCGTCCCCATGTCTCGATCAAACGCAAGGCAGGAAGAGTTCCGACAACGGAAACGGCACCAAGAATGACTTGAATGACATAAGGCGACAGTCTGCAAGGTGATGAGCGAGATGGCTTCGACTGGAAATAAGGTATACGTACTCCGTACCAGCGCTCTGGAAGAAGGTATCGCCATAGTAGTCTTGAAATTTAGGTCAGCCAAAAACGCAACGGTGAAAGAGCAGGTATGTGGCGTACAGTAGAAGTTCTGGCCATTGAGCTGTTGAATGAACTGCAGCATCATACCATTACCAGTACGCTTCCAAAGGTTGTTGCGAGTGGAGAAGCATTCCAACCAGGTGGCCTTGCCTCCCTCGTTCTCGGCATTAATACCGAAAGCCAACTCCTCAACGATTTCTTCGACAAGTGGATCGTCTTCAGGGACGCCGTTCAACTCGGCAACGACCTTGCGAGCTTCCTCCTCTCTACCGGTTCCCAAAAGATGACGGCTAGAAGACTGTAAGTAAGGGAATATGCGATAGAGCCAAGTCACACATACGGAGACTCGGGCAAGAAGAAGATTCCGGACAGGAGAATAAGGCCCCAAACCAATTGGAGGCCAACAGGCACTCTCCAGGACGCGGAGTTGGGGATCTTGTGTGTCGCAAGATCAAGAATGTAACTCAGGAAGATTCTGAAAGGTGGTTTGTCAACGGGAGACAAGGATTAACAAGGTTGCGGAATACATACCCGATGATAATTTGGAGTTGGTACAATACCAAAAGCGTACCTCTGAGTGCCTTTGGTGCAGTTTCACCGTTATATAGTGGCACAATGGCTGCCATTACGTTGAGTGAGAAGAGTGATCGAGGTTCAGGGATCCCGACGTACCGGAGAGAGCCCCGACGCCAAGTCCAGCGATGAAGCGACCAACGGTGATTTGGGCGAGAGAGAAGGTGGTACCAGTTTGAACTGCTACTCCAATGGTGAAGATAGCAGACCAAATGAGGATGGAACCACGGCGACCGAAGCGATCTGACGTGAATGCCTGACCCAAAGCACCACTTCAAAAGATATCAGGAGATGGACCAGGATGTCGAGGCTATGTTACTCACACAAACGTTCTGTAGGACAGCAGAAATCAGGAAGATGAAGCGCCTCATAATTCAAAGGTAACGTACCCAGCAGACAAGAGTGATGTGATGATAGACTGCCTCGAGCTCGACAAGAACATTTCTCCATCTGATCCCAGTTCACCAAACCGGTTAACGAAGTCCGGCATAATCAAGCATCCCTTGAGTTTATCGTCAGTCAATGTCACTACCAATGAAATAGACGAGGGACACTCACTGAGATGACTCCAATGTCATACCCAAACAGGAAACCTGAGAGAGAATTCAGTTCTGTGGTTCAGAAATCAGTCCTCGCGTCAAATAAGACAAATGCTTGAATGCTTACCAAGTCAGTCAGACGGTGGTGAGTATGCATACCACCTGGAGCAATGGAGGTCAATGAACGACGCGAGAGAGGTCTGTCGAGGGAGACGCACCAAACGCGATGAATATCGCGAGCTGGATAGCCCTCTTGTTGCTAGGGAGTGCTCTGGCCATACCCGAAGCGTGCTCTGTTCTATGCCTAAAAGGTGCAGAAGAGAAGCAAGGAGGTCACATTCTACCCCACCTCGCCTAGTATGTTTTATGGCAAACCTCCCCACACGGAAAAGAAGGTCGAGAATCAGCTGATGACACGGACCGCTCCACGGACCGGGGGAAAGCATGAACTTAACAAGCGCCCCGCCGATAGAACGCATGGTGTTGCAACGTCCGCACACAGGGTCGTTGCCCTAGAATACAACATTTTACCGTCTGTGAAGGTCTGTGCAGCCGTTTTCGGGGACAATATCCTCGTGGATTAGTGCTCCAGTGACCTTGGCGACCCGCGGGCGACGGAGAGGTGAGAACTCCAACAGGAATAAATCTATTGTCGTTGTCAGGTCCGAGTCAGTGGTGTACATTCTGGAATTTCGGGCCCAAAAATGAATGCAGACGTTGGCCTTTTGCAGCATTCCTAGTCGTGGAGAAACGGGATAAATGGGTCTACTTCTTGCTTCTTTGACGCGGTGAGAATGCTTTGATTTAGAATATCTGAAGAAGTTGATGGATAAGACGGAGCCACACTGTTCAGGCTTCCGGCATCCAATTCCCGGCCACCGTTGACGTCATAGCTTAAAATTATGGCTCGGCATATTATCGGCAATAATACCCCAACTCTCATTACATAAACGCAATATTGAATTGTTTGATGATAGTATTAGTTTGTTGGAACATCTTCGACGCTCTCGTAAAACTCTTTGATGATGCGTTTCTGTGCATCACTGGCCGTCTCGCCCTATAGAATAAAGTATGCCCATCAGACACAACAGGCTAACATATACGCGAAAGAATGAAGACGCACAGAGTTACCCGCAATTGCTCGGACCACAACATACTTTCTCCCAGTGAGGATTTCCTCTGTAACGTCTCCAAACGTGTCAGAGGAGGCCGAGGCAGCAAAGACTTCGTGGGATCCAGTGACAACTCCACCCGCCTCCTCTGCAATGACGATACCAGCGCATACATCCCATGGCCAGCAACCGATCTCCCTAAGTTCCGGGGTTCAGCACATGATTATACGCATCAAGGCTTTTCCGCAACCCCGCGCTTACCAGTAGAGATCCAAGCCGCCCTGGGCCACCATCGCAAAGTTGAGTGCTGCACTCCCCATGGACCTCAACGAGTGGGACATCTTTCCTCCGGTCACACCTTGTGCGGGGTTACCCGCCAGGCGGCCGAAGGAGCTTGACTTGGAGGTTATGGTCCGTTCACAACGATCGGAACCCCATTCCACAGCTGGATCGATGTCAGTTCAATACCCCGACCGGACACGCAATCTCGACGCGCACCAACAAGAGCTTTGGAGAGCGATGCCAACGGTTTGGGTGTGGTGGTGAGTGGTAGCTTAAGAGGAGGACCATCGCCACGAACAAGATACGATCCATGTCCTTTCAGCCCAGTGTACTAATATAATGTGAGTTGGATCAATGAGGATCGCGAGCGGATCGCACCATGTGGTTCAGGAAGGGATTGTAAATGACCCCCAAGACAGGACGACGTTTGTAGATCAGTCCTAGGGAGATGCAAACGAAGGGGAAGCCGTGGATGAAGTTCGTGGTGCCGTCTGATCATAGGTAAGATTATACAGATCGTGGAAATGATTATTCTCACCGATAGGATCGACACAGAAGGTGGGTTCATCCGTCAGAGGAGGACGCACGCCAGCAGAGTAGGACTCTTCCCCGATGCTTGATCAGAGACTTTGGTCAAAATTCTTACTACACAATCCGTAACACTCACAACTTGAACGCGGGATATTTCACCTGAAGCTCATTCCTCACCAGCTCCTCCACCTTCACGTCGTACTCCGTGACCAAGTCCACCGAGTTTTTCTTTTCGTTGACGTTGTCATCAGAGTCGGAGGCTAATTGGATGGCCTGAGAACCCTGAAGAATCAGCTTCCCTGCAGACCTGGCAAGTTGAGTAGAGAACTCCAGAATCAGTTGCAGATCATTGTCCGCGAGTTCTGTAGAAGCCATAATAATTATGGTGATAGAGGTGGAAACTGAGTCGGGGCGGAGGTTTAATAAGACTCCAACCGCATCTAATGACCTTGGGCGCGTTGCAGAACAAATAAGGATATTCTACAGCTGCAGGTAGCGTTGCTTGCCATGAAAATCGTATGATAAACTCGAGTCTACATGACGGTAATGAGGACGACGTAGTGCTTCTTTCCTTCAGCTTCTGCGTTCGAAACTTCAAACAGCTGGCTAGAGATTAGATGAGGACAAGATTAGATTGGGTCAACATCTTGACCCAACTTCCCACGATCAGTCGAACGCGCGTCGGAGAACACGCAAGCGTGTTCATTAGATTCCACTTCATCCTCACTGTACTTTTTATAATCTCCATTCAACATGTTTTTAACGCGTTCAGAATATGGTCTGTAGCTCTGCTGAAATTTGAGTCGTCTTGCTCATTAGTCTGGCGCTGTAGACCGAGGTGTCAACACATTCTCACCAGAAGGCCGTCTCTTCCAAGGTATGCGGCGATTTGATCTCTCAAGTTCTGTATTGACATTGATACTGTCCAATTATATAGTCGAGTATGCCATCGAGGCTATCAAAGTAATCCTGAAAATACGTCTTAAGAAACAAAGCATACTCATTGAACACTTAACAGCTAGGCTCGACAACCGTCGGTATCCGGACGCCCGAGGGCGTAGTTCTGGCCGTAGAAAAACGTGTACAATCACCCCTGCTCGAAGCCAGCTCCATCGAGAAGATAATGGAGATCGACACCCACCTAGGCTGCGCCATGTCTGGTCTGACCGCTGACGCTCGTACCATGATCGACCACGCTCGTGTTACCGCTCAGAACCATGCATTCACATATGACGAACGGATCAAGGTGGAGAGTGTAACACAGGCTGTCTGTGATCTTGCTTTGCGGTTTGGAGAGAGTGTCCACGACGAGGAGGCGATGATGAGCAGACCATTTGGAGTGGCACTTCTGATTGCGGGAATTGACGAGCTAGGCCCTCAACTGTGAGTGTAGATGTGCTCTCCCAATATTTATGGATTTTTATCTTTTCACAGTTACCACACTGATCCCTCAGGTACTTTTGTGCGGTATGATGCGAAGGCCATCGGTTCAGGTTCAGAAGCTGCGCAGAGCGAACTTCAGGATAAGTGGCACAAGGTAGGATTCATCGACCGATGTACTTTATTAAAGTTGACCTTTCTTTAAAGCAAATGACACTTCGGGAAGCTCACATATTGACTCTACGGGTTCTCAAGCAAGTCATGGAGGAAAAGCTGGATCATCATAATGTTCAACTCGCCCAGGTATGATTATCGTACTTGGCATTTCTTTCCACCACGCTTACCATTTCATAGGTTACATCAACATCTGGATTTGAGATACTGGATGAGACGCGATTGAAGGATATCATTGAGGCTATGTAACGATTGACGGACACAATACAGAACTGCATTGATTTTCTGAGATTACTTGATGACTTTGACTTGAGAGGTTCACTGAACGGATGAAGGTAAAATCAGACATGGAAAGCAATCTATTTTGTACAAGATGTCTTTGTTTCTTTCTGTTAGAGGTCCTCAGCTTTCAGCCAATCCTCGTTTGAGCATGTTTACTTCAAGTTTACTTCAAGCTGGTATTGAACCCATATCAGATCAACAATCTTCGATGAGGTAGTCAGCAGACACACCTGACAATGGCCTCAACCTCGACAAGGACATCTTTTGGCAGCCTCGCAACCTCGACAGCAGAACGCGCGGGTGTGTGCTTGCCAAAGAACTCAGCGTAGATTCCGTTAACTGTCACGAAGTCGTTCATCGACTTGAGGAAAACCTGTACACAAGAATTTCAGACCGTCGTTCTATCCATGCAGGCTAGGAAACTCACAGTGGTTTTGACGACTCGTCCGAGCTCTCCTCCACCAGCTTCAATTACAGCCTTGAGGTTGGCCAGGGCCTGGGCGGTCTGTGCCGCGACGTCGCCCTCACCGACAAGCTGGCCCTGAGGGTTCAGAGGGATGCATCCAGACAAAAAAAGCAGATCGCCAGCCTTGATGGCTTGTGCGTAAGGCCCAATAGCAGCAGGGGCGTCTATGCACAAAAAGTGTCAATACGATGTCCATCTAATCGATTTCGATCGCCAAAACGTGTCGAGGTGGCTTACTCGGGGTAGAGACGATGCTGAGTGAAGGGTGTGTTTCTGTCATTACAGGGAAAGAACGGTGGAAGTGGCGCGTTGGGTGTGATGTCTGTGTGGTGTGAGCGAAAGCTGTTTTGAGGGTGGAAGCTCGGAAAGTCTGATTATAAAGCGTGAAGGTCCTTGAAAACATGGCTTCAACCCTGTGATCACAGCTCAAGCACACTTTCCACACGAATTCAGTGGCAAGTTCGGGTAGAAAAGGAAGTCAGGGATGCAAAGTTATCCTCACTGGCACCCCTGAAGGCAGGGTTATAAGAGCGATCTTCTCTTAGCAAGGCAGGCATCATGCATGATCAGGAAATTTTAAGTTGTCGGCCACAGCAAAGAGTTGTATTATTCCAGAAGTCGAAGGGCAGTGTACTAATGTATGTAAGCTCATTAGCGTAGAAGATTATATCAGTATTTTCATATAGTTTGAAAGTAAGAAATATGTGGGTAGGTAGATCGAGGAATCACGAGAACGATTAGCAAGTCGTTTAAAGATTCAGAACAGGTAGAGGTAGATGGTAAAGTTTCGGGGCTGCTGTTGGTACAGGAACTGAGGTCGAAGAGATCATGAATGAGCCAAGGGACTGTAATACAGGAGAGGGGTTGCGGGAAGGAAAGGATCGGCTTCGTATAATTAAACGAGCCTCATGTTACGGAGATTGACCTTGATGATGATATCTCGGACTACAGGAAAAAGTTAATTTTCGCGGTTCCTTTCGGGGAGGAGACCATACCAGTAGAAATGATCATCGTGGTCCTTTGAGTGTTGGTGACAGCAGTGAGGTGAACTAGATTTGCCAGGTCATGATCCGTTTGTTTTAAGGAAGCTGACCTGGGTTGACGTACTGTATGCTTCACGCTCCTTGTTGGGCGTGGAGTACTGATGTAACGCCGCAAACTTATGTCGGAAATCTGCGGCACAGCGAGTCAGTATCACCGTGAACATCGCAGCAATGACGTACACTTTGACACGGATTCGTAGTCGTTGTTTCTGTCTCCGTAATTGATCATGTGGTGGCTCAACCTTATCCCCGCTTCTAACTTTGCCTAACGCGAAGCAGTTAGTAAAGAGGCGGAGTATTCGGTGAATTACAAACCTGAAGCAGGTCGCATTTGTTCAGGAATAGCACAAGGCTGACGTTAGCCAACAGCTTGTTAGAGACGACCGATCTCCACAACAGCAAGGAGTCCTCTAATCTGTTCACCCGGGGATCCTATTTTCGGGGAGACAACATTAGCACCAAAGACGGAACGCATCTGTAAACCGTCATACCTCCGTCAGGACCTGATGGGACACATTATGTTCCTGTAAGTCTATGGTCCTAGATCAAATGGGAGATGCACCCTACCTGATCGAAAGCGGAGATGGGCGCCAGGAAGATGATGGCAGTCACTGCAAACAATAATAGTGATCAGTGACTATCAGACGGAGGAGGGGCCCAAGCATAAGGTACGGAATTATCTCCTCTTGAAACATACCATCGTCAAAGTATGGCGCCCATGCCTGCCGCTGATTCCTCGATCCACCGACGTCGTAGATACGCCACTCGACTCCTTGATTATTGCCTGATGGGACTGAGAATGTGTGCTCCACAACGCCCGTGGTTTTCAATCGTGCCTTGAGAACATCCGCTGTAAGGAAGTAATGAGTCAGCTGGTGCTATACATTTTGCGGTGACGGGCAACGCACAATCAGTGGGGAAGTATTTCTTAGCCGTAATTCGATGGATATCGTCCAAAAAGCTGTGAACGAAATATTAATTTTAATAAGTAGCTGTGGCACAAAACAATGGAAAATACGTACAAGCCACTCGTTTCCTCTAACCGTAATCGCTTCTCTCGCAGACGCTGGCGAACTCTAGGATCCCTCCAGAGCTCCTTCATTGCGCTACTACAGGCGTGAAGAGCATGTACGGGATCGTCTGGATCTTCCCACCACCCCTCGATCTCCCCGGAATTAGGGGTCTTCGGGCTCTTGGACTTTCCACCGAAGGTGAATGGCCTTTTCCAGCTTACTGAAGCATGGACCGACACTTCTTTGCCCTTGGACCTACTCGCGGTTGAACTCGGCGGAAAAGTGTAGTTATATCCCGAGACAAACCCGTTCGATGGAGATATCGGTGAGGCGGAGAAAGTGTTCTGAGGAATGGATATCGTTGGTGCTGGGCGAATGCCGTTCCTGGGTAAGGTAGGGTAATCCAGATAGCCATGGCTGTTCCCATTACTATCTCCGAAAGGTTCCTGTTTTGGGGAAGGGGGAAGACGCGTAGGCTCGTCCGCATCAGGAGACGAAAGCATACGGGTTAGGCGATCTTCGAGCTCGATAAGTGGTGCTAAGCGGATACGATAGGAATCGTAGTTGGGGACTCGGGTGCCACTAATGGCTGAAGGAGGCCGGCCACTGGACGTGATGATGACTGAAGCAGTTTCCATAGAGTCGTCGTCATGGTCGTCAATGTTATCAGCCTCTGGGCTAAGTGCATCTAATATTCTGATACATGAATTAGTGGATTAATAACGAGCGTCCAGTGAGGAGAAGAACATACCTCGTTATAGACTTGACTAAATTTAGGTAGATTACAGTCCGCCACGCCATTCGCTCGGCACGAAAGACAGCAGGTGCATGAAGAAGCTGAAATTCTGGAATGTGGCTATGTCAGCTGCAGCAACTTAAGCCGTGGTGGCTACAATTCATGAATGCACAGAAGGTGGAGAAATTCATTCAAATGACAAAAAAACAGGGCAATTCCTTTCTTCTCAGTGGAAAGACACGCGTGGGACTGAGAGAGTGGTGTGAGTGGAAGACCAGCACCACATGATGGTGTACGCACAACTGACAAGGGTCTCTCCACTGCCCCGAGTGCTAGGCTGTCCCAGCGCTCGACAAGGCAAAGATGTAGAGGTAGTGGAAGATCAAGATACTCACGTTTGAGGGTAGTGCTTTTACCAGACTCTGACTGACCGAGAAGTAAAACATTGACCTCTGCCTTTGCTTTCTTCTTCTGATTTTGTTCTCGTCTTATCATTTCATCTATTCCTTCGCTGACCCTGCGAGCATCTGTCTCGGCCTTGAGACGGACCTCGCGCTGGATGGGAGACTCATCGACGGGAGGCAGGAGAGCAGCAGCGAGTGGATCAGATAGAGAGCGACGACGTCTGGAGCTACCAGAGGGCTCTTGCCTATTTTTCATGATGGCAGGTGGAGATATAACAAGAGCAAGAGACAGATACAAGTCTAGAAAGCGACACAAAATAAATACGAAGCCAGCCGCTAAGCAGAAGAAATCCAGGAAGCTTCCATTTACACTAGTGCCACGTGAGAGATCGATCGGGATCTATGGCCTTGTACCTCGATCTTACTTAATCCGCCCTCTCTCTCGTTGTCTCAACGACGAAACGAGCTTTGTGGAAGACTGTTTGTGCTTCCTATACGCAGAGTTAACCAGCGCTTCTGTATCTCCAATATCTCCAACTTCCTCGGTAATTAGCATACAGCTTTTGAGCCTGGCTGCGCCTCCTGCGCCTAGCTCGCCTGATCAATCCCTAGTTTTTCTTTTTGGAATTCCCGAAGTGCGCCGGCACCGGTCTCACCATTGGCATTGGGTGCAGAACAATGCTTGAACCTGAATTTGAACGAACTTGTGCTCAGATTAGAAGAGATTAGAAGCTTCACAATTACGGCAACTATGTCTATTGGCTTGTACCCATCGAACCAGTGGTGTGGCTCTTCCGTGGCTATTGGAGCGGAATTAGACTGCCCGGGGTTTCCGCCCTTGCCGGCGCTCCCTTGTGAGTACCAGGACTCGAATCGCGAGGCTTTATATAAAGCCCAACCTCGTATGTGCAAACCATGTAGGGACTTTTGTATGAGCCATCATCTCACTTTGTTTTCGCACGTTGTCTTTCAGGGACTGTGTCGCTTCTCCACCACGTAGACGAGCAAATTTAACTAACAGGACTTGTGGCTATTCTTTGAATACATGAATGGACGCGACTCGTGGTCTCATGAAGGACTACTTATGAGAACCATGTAAGTACAGTATATGTACGTACTTCACCAATATCCCTGACCAGCCCCCTTTCATATGCACTAGCACACAGGGGTACCTGAAGAGAAGCCCGGAAGCATCAAGGTAGTCCCTTACCTTTAGGCCATTCTTCGGCGCATTGCAAACTGATTCCATACTTCCATGATTGTTTTTTTCAGCGATTTTCTATGATTGAATGATATAGGACACACACTTCGATACGTTCACTTTGGGCAGCTCGGCGAGACGGGTTTTCGAGCACGAGAACGTTCCTTGGCATGCGGGTGCTTCGTGAATCATCGGACCTATAGATTTGGCTTTCTTGGTAAGATTTACTTCAAGGTGAAGGACAGCCGAAGTCATTTACAAGTTGTATGTTGACAGATCGACAGTTGGGCCTTGTGCATCAGTACAAAGATACGATCCTCATTCTTCTCTTTCCACCCATCGTCACACGATGCTTTGCATCTGTGAACGCTATTGGCAATCAATAGATGGTGGAGCTTAACCCTCCACTGAAGGCCCAAATACAAAGAAAGTTTATTTGCAGGTACCAGTCCATCACTGCCCATACACTGATGTGACAATTTGAAGTCATGTGTCAATATAATTGCCCCGTAGCCAGGTAACCGTCAGCGCTCCAGCCTACCTCCCACAGGCTCCAGTTGCCTATTGACCCATGGCATCATATCCATCTGTTGAACACTTAATGATCTACATCTGAATGTTGCGAAGGTTGCCTTAACTTTCCTTTTCCTTCGTTCCTTTCCTTCACTCTCCTTTTTCTTTCGTTCTTTTCCTTATGGCTCCTTTAGTTCCGTCCTGGCGGCGACAAGCCCGTACTCCTGAGGAGGACAGTTCTTCAAATCCCGCTGGCGGTAAGTCGCTTCGTTCTATTGTTTCTTCCGAAGCTCCTTGATCGACCCCTTGCGTGAGCATCTTGATCATGCACGACCTTGTACTTTCATCTTTCAAGTTGAGTTAGCATCTTGATTACATTTACGCAGGAGCTCCGGAAGGGGCACAAGGTGGTCCCAAGCAGGATACCTCTGGGAAGGTTTCGGATAAGGGCAATGTGGACAAGGGCGAGGGCAATGCGACCAAGGATGGCGACAATCCAACCAAAGGCGATGCGGGTGAACTCCTACTCATACCATCATATTTGCTGTCTTTGGATACTTATTATTATCAGCACCGAAACCGTCAAAAGATGCGGATGGGAAGGGCAATGGCAATGGCAATGGCAAAGATGGGAACTCTAATCAATCTAAACCCTCTAAGGATGAAGGAACGACCAGTGCGTATTGCCTTTCATTCTTTTTCTCCACCTCACTCACCTAAATGGCAACAGCCAACACCCCTAACCCGCCGGTTTCTGTCACTACTCCCGTCTCGACGATTGAGGAGGCCACAAAGGTGGTATCGACACCCGCTGCGAAGCCAACAACCGAAGAGGCTGAAACGACGGTCGTCAGAACATCAACACCTGCAGCCACGGTCGTCCCCGTCCCAGCGACGTCGGTCGCAGCATCCCCAGCGTCTGTTCCAGCCGTCACTTTGGCACCAACCTTGGCGCGTGGTCCAGTCATCGCCTCTCCTCAGCCTCCCGTAGTCACTTCCCCCGCCACCAACAACCCGGCACCCTCCACTACTGCTGGCCCTTCCGTTGCTGCACCGCCCGCTGCGTCCCGATCTACAGCTGCATCACCCGTACCCCCATCACCTGCAGCTGCATCACCCGTGGCATCCTCACCTCCAGCTGAATCACCCACTGCTTTACCACCCGCTGGCAAGCTCGCTCCGGATTCCCCATCCCCAGCTGGGAATGCACCCACAGTTGCGGTGCCCAGTGCACCTGTGCCTGTGGTGAAAGCTTCGGTCCAGGGACCTCCGAGCGCACCCAGCGCCACAGTTGCCGCTTCAGTTCCTCCTGGCCCGCTCAGTGGTACGAGTGTCGAACCCCAAAGTCCACCTTCGGCCACTGCTTCTGTTTCTCCTCCGTTCAACGATATCAACAATGGTGCGGACGGAAGTAGCCTCAGTCTCCCCAAGGTCACATCGTTACCGTGCGTCGTTTCCTTTCCCGTCGAATCTGCATTCAAAAATTTTAACCACTCTGTTCGTAGGGACAATGTAGGAACTGCTGCTGGGGTTAGTCACGGTGAAAGCCCGTTCACCGAGATTCCTTTCACAACTAACACAATCACATCAACGTCGGTAACTACCTTTACATCGGACAATCGCGTCTTTACATCGTCAACGACGCTCCTGAGCACTCAAGTTCTCTCTACTCGGGTCCCTGTTCCCAGCAATGGTGCCGTGGCTGGGACATCAAGGTAAAGCATTAAATATACTATAATCTACTCTGTGTATATTATACTGATGCTGAGTGGCATGGCAGCTCGAATACAAAGATAGCAGCTGCGATCGGCGGAAGTATCGGTGCTGCGATTGTCGTTCTCGTTGCTGCCATCGTTGGCTGGTGCATAATGCGCCGTCGTCGTCGCCGTGAACAAGCCATCAACAGTTTCTTTGTCGCGACGCCCGAGCCCTTTTTCGCCTCCCCTCTGCACTCCGGGGGTTCGAATTCACCCTCTCTGTCTCTAAACTCCGGCTCCCCTGTGATGTCTACTAGCACTTACGCGCCTCCTGCTTCATATCCGTCGTACATGAGCCGGAAGAGCGCTTCACAGACCTCCGTCTCCACCACCCGCGGCCCTCCGTCCACCAGTCTGAACACTGGTGTGCGTAAGAAGCCAGTGCCGTACTTGGATGTTCCCTTCTCACGTCCCGCGTCGATATCTATTTCCGCTGGCACTGCGGCGACGTTGAACCCGATCTCACAGACAGACCCATTTGCGGATCCTAAGCGTACATCTATGCCTGCGGAACCGCTGCGCAATCCGTTTGACGATGCCACGGGTACAGCGGCGGGAGTGGCGCTTGACGTGCCGGAGCTTGTGGTCTTGCCTGCCACTCCTCCCGTGGAGAAACGCTTGTCGACAACCTCGAATGAATGGAATGAAAAGAGTCACAAAGAGGTGCTATTTCCTTTATCACTCGATGCTGCGGCAGCATAGCCTGACTCTCCTTGTAATTTTCACAGTATGGCCTCGCTCTCTAAAACAGGGATTTCGAATAACCTTGCATCGCTGTTTTGCAGGTGAAGTAGATCTGTCACCTGCACTCCATTCTTTCATTATCGGCTTTCGCTTAGCCTGCCTAAACGGACGGACATTTACATTTTTTTCTCATGGCGGTCAGGATGCCCCACCTTTTTTCTTCTTTTGCCTTGACGGGCATATGGCCTTATTCGATTTTACTTGGGACTAATAGGAATGGAAGTGGATGCAATCGGAAGGGAATTGAGTCAACCCAACACGCATGCGTTGTAGACGACAAGCTTGGCGTGTAGTTTGGTTGGCGTTTTCCGCACGTCAACTCAATTTCACGTGTAATAGTAGTTCAGCCATGTTAATACGATAGAGGCGTTTTTCCGCGTACATACCCACGTAGCCTATTCATGGCGATCGTCCATGCACATGCGACATCTAACAAGCCAAGAAAGAAACGAAAAAAGCTGTATTCGCCTTCCACGTGGGCGCGTTGAAGTACCCATTTTGAGATCTGAAAAAGAACATTCGATTCGGAACGTGTGGAGTAATGCAAGGGACACCCCGTAGTTAGCATGCCGAAGAACATCCACCCGCATGCAATTCTCCCTTGATATGGCTTAGTGGCGCCTTGTGAAGCGCCTTCGAAATATATTTAAGTCTGCATTGCCACCTAGTTGCCGCGGTTACAGCTGAAGGGTCGAACCGAGGCGTACGGTATTCGCAAGGTCGGTCGGCGAAAAGGAGTATTATTTCGTGGCCTAGCGGTATATTTTCCTGATTGTATCGAGATTCGACAGGGCCAATTTGAAGCAAGCAAAGGATAAAGGATGGAGGATGTATATCGGGCCGATTTCTTGTGACGGCGCGCCACGCGCGCCGCCACCCATCCATGTGTTTAGAATGCGGTTAATATTGCCTTTGCTAAATCCAAGAAAGTCGGGCAGACGCTTATTCAAATGCGTAACTCAACTTGTCTTCACATATTTACGAGACAAACCCGGTGATCAGAAAGATGACGAGAACATAAGAGGCAAATATGTAGATTAAACGATAAAAAGTCAGTTGCATGTTCACTTGTCACTGTCAGAGGGCATGGAACGCCGTCGTGTGTATATGTTTCATTGGCACTCCGCTTGTACTCAGTAAATATTCATTCAGTCGCTGTCCCTTTCTTCGTAACCCCCAACACTCCCGTCGTTATTATGTCCTGCACAAAACCCTTGATGTCCATCTCATCCCTGTCCCTGAGCAGCTCGTACTTCCGGCACGCAGCCTCCAACAACTGGCGTAAAAGCTCCGCGTCACGCAGATGGAAGTGATGAACCGTCACGTCGAGCCGTGGGATGTGGATGGTCAGCGCTGATGCAGGGTCGTGGATTGTTTGGATCAGGAATATGGGCAAGAAGAAGAAGGCTTTGAAGATTAAAAGAGCAGCGTAAAAAAAGCTGGGAGATCGGTGACATTAGTGGAGTGCACACATAAAGGTATGGTAGACATACCGATATAAGTATATGAGCCAAACAGGGTCAGCAGGCGATCCTCTTTTTGGTGAGGTAAGCGGTAGATCTGGCGAAAGAGTCCAGGTGTTGCCCTTTGCAATGAACACTAAAGTCCCGCGGTCGAGTCTGGTGTCCCATGGCCGCCTGAACTGCCCATCTATCGAGGCAAATTTATATAGCCTCCGCCGAGCTCCCTTTATATGCCAGTTCAAGGCTTTCAATGTAAAAACGGACTCAATATCGTCACTGGGATCGGGGTCCCTTGTGGCTCCCCTCATACCCCGTGTGCAGAAGATGATTTTGGTATACAAATCGTCCAGTCTGAAGTACTCGCCGTTTAGAACGGTCCTGATGAGGTTCCGCCGCAGGGTCTGCAACCATGGAGGAGTATGTTTCGATGACATGACCTGTGCTCGGAAGTCATTGAGCACGATATTGATGAACGTCTCAGGTGTAACGGGGAAGAGGTGGACCTCCATATGGAGCTTCGACAGCGAGACGTGGTGTTGTTTATCACAGTAATCATAGTCAAAGACCGTCACAATAATGAAATTCATGGTGGGAATCTTTGGAACCTGTAGACCAAATTTTACGTGCCGAGACGAGATGGTCATGCTGCCACTGTGGGAGTACGAAAGACCATAGAGTGAAAGCGAGAAAAGCCGTAGTCTGAGTTTGCTGATGCGAATATAGTGGCCGAATAAGTCCAGAGAGACCATTGTAGAGGGATGGAGAATAAAAATTAGGAGTATTAGACTGGCTGTCCCTGGGCTGGAGAAGTGCGGAGGAAACATGGTGGTGACATCATAGTGTGTTCACGAGACGCGCTGTTTACGTCTGCTTGGCAGGAGCTTCCCTTCTCCCTCAATGGACGAATATGAGGCGCATCTGACGAGCCTCTCTCTCCCGGACCTCCTCGCCGAGCCAGGCGCCCTACAGACTCAGGCGCATCACCTGACATCTAGCCTTACATCCCTCACCCATACCTCGTACCCGACCTTCCTCTCTCTCCACCAAACAACCTCTGCGCTCACCAGTTCCCTGTCATCACTGTCGTCGTCGCTTTCTGACATTATTTCGACCTCTCTTCCAGCCCTACAGGAGGCCACAGCAGCATGGAACACGCGCACAACGGACGTGCTTCGTGAGAGGTCAAAAGCGCGCCTTGTATTGGACCACCATGACAAGATCAAGGACATCCTTGATATACCCATTTTCATAGACTCTTGTGTCCGCAATGGCTACTTCCAAGAGGCCCTTGCACTTTCAAACCATGTCAGTGCTATTGCAGCTCGACCAGAGGCACCACCAATTATCAAATCTGTGCATGCTGAGGCGGAGGCAGCCATAGCTCAGATGCTCGTTGTTCTGCTTGGTACTTTGAACGAGCCAGGTCGGAAGCTCCCTGCACTCTGGAAGGCGGTGAATTTTCTGAGGAAGATGGAAGCATTTGCGCCGGGAAAAGTCAAGTCTGAACATGGAATATCAGGCTGTTTAGCGCCAGACGAAGCATCCAGCGGAGAATTGCTTGCGCTGGCATTTCTTTCGGGTCGGTTGACATGTCTCACCACTGCACTCGAACCAATAGCCCGTGACATTCATCGTCTCACACACACTACATCTACTTCTTCGCCTATAGACGAAGAGTCTTCGGTTGGTACCCCTCAACTGCCTGACCGTGACAAAGAAGACATCGCTCGTTATCTCAAGAAATACATTGACGTGTGGCGAGAAGGTGCATACGATATCCTCACACAGTACTCTGCCATCTTCCTTGAACAACAACCACATCAATCACAGCCAACTGCGGCCCCGAGGTCGCCTACCTTTCAAAGACGTGCTTATACTCAGCTTACACCCCAAACACCCGCAGCAATCGACCCTACACCCTCGTTCTTACCTCTCCTATCTCCACATCTTCTCTCACACCTTCTTCCGATCCTTAAATCGGCCCTCCCGCTACTGTCTCTCCCTTTGCTTCCTTCACTGCTCACTCAACTCACATACTGCGCCACCGCATTCACCCGCGTCGGACTCGACTTCCGTGGGCTCATCGGCAGCCTTGTTAGCTCCGCCGTGACCAGTGCTGTCTGCCAGGGACTACATGACATTGAACACCTCCTTCCTCTAGAAAAATCTACAGGCCCTCGACCACTAGTGCCTTCGGGATGGCTGATCACACCATCTGCGGCCGATACACCCCCGGGCCCTTCCCAGCCCCCTGCTCAGACGCCCTCACACATACCACCGCAGATGCTCGTGGCCTACCCACCCCTAGCACGGTACACGAACGCGCTGCTAGGTGTGCTTAATGCACTGAGGCTGTTTGCGCCTGTGCGTATCATGCATGAGCTGGTTGATGTGCTTGATTTGACGCTTGGGAAGGCGGGCAAGGAGCTGGCGGGGTATTTGGGGAAGTTTGTGGGAGGGGAAGAAGAGAAGGAGGCTAGGATTGCGAAGGCAGCTGGCGAGGCTTATTTTAGAGTGTTAATTCCGTTCATTAGGAGGGGGATGGTGGAAGGAGTGTTTGGTGTTGAGATTACGAAGCTTGGAGAGGTGGGGGGTGAGGGTCAGGAGTGCATGCGAAGTGCTATGGAGGAGTGGGAGGGCCTTTGCAGCACGGGAACAATAAAGGAGGCTGGGACTCTTCCCTGATTTCTGACTTTTTTGTACGTTGACTCCATCAAGATATACCAAAATTATTAATCTCAAACGTCAGTCCACCGTCTATGAGTAAATCAAGGCAATCATTGAACCTGGAAGTCCTTGAAGTTTGAACGCGGTCATGTGATACTTTGTAACGCGACAACACGGCCAAATATGTTAGATCGCTTATAGCAAAGGTCAGCCTCAAATTGCATCTTCCATCCCGCCTCTGAGCATTCCAGTATTTGAACCCTTCGAATTACGCACATATAGAGAACTTTACAGATATCTACTTTCACCATGCATCGCCCTCAGATCCGACTCGCCAAGAAGTATGTCGGTGGATCCAGCTTGAGAAAGGTTGTTGGCAGCATCTCCGGCGGGCCTGTGCAACCACTTTTGATAGGTAAGTTCTCTCGCCTTGACACGATTTCTGATATGTTTCTCATTGGACGGACAATAGCATCCACCTCGCCTTTTGGCAGTTTCACGTCAAACTCCTTACTGTCTGTTCCCGGTCAGCCGGCTGGCCCTTCTCTCCTGGAAAGGCTCAGTGCACCAAAGGAAACCCGTGAGTTTCCTTCCCAAGTGCGAGATCTCGAATCACATCTAATTGTCAGCCGCCATAGCTTCGGCCCCACACTTTAGCTTCCCAACGATTCCGACCCTGTGCCCCGCCCCAGCACATTTCCTCAGTCCGTACGCAAATTCTGCCCTGGTGGCAAAATCGCTTGCTCCCCAACCTCAACCCGCTGCCGCCTCCACTATCACACCCCCAGCCCCCTCCTCCCTTTCTCAACTTCGCTCAAACATCGCCGAACTCAAGGCCAAAATCCAGCAGCCAACCGTACAGGATCCCGCATTGTGCGAGATTGTTTCAAAGGCGCAGCAGGAGTCCATCAAGATCCCTAACGAATCGGACGACTTAATAAACCACCCCGAACTGTGGCCTGAGGGCGCATCCTTCACAGACATCGTCTTCGCTGATGCCGACGCCCAGTGGGCCGCTCTGATTGAAAATTCGCTTGAGCTTCCGGCAAGTGTAGAGGCTGACGAGTCTGTTCCCGAGACATCTCTGTCTGTTGGCGAGGTCAAGGAGGCTACCGTACATGACATCCCATCCCACAAATCCCATTCTTACAACTATCAGCCCCAGGATTCCACTCCCTGGTGGTCGGATCCCCCGCCCGCCGACTGGAAGGAGAAGGTGACCCGAATCTACCACAGTACTATGTCCAGTCACTTCGATCCTGAGGTCCTTGATATGGATACGCGAGTCTACCACCGCCGATTGCGCGATATTCCTTATTATTTGCGTTCACTTGGCCCTCCTCAGCCTGGGTATTATGGGACAAATCACGCCATCGACCCGGAGGTGGAGAAAGAGATCGAGGAGGAGCTGAAGGCTGAGGCAAAGGCGAAACGAAGGGAGGAACGCAAAGAGAAGAAGCGGCGCGAGAAGGAAAGGCGAGAGGAGGAGAAACGACATCAGAGGAAGGAGAAGGAAAAGGAGGAGAGAAAGGAGGTTGTGTGTGTGCAAACAGTCGAAGAAGAGCCGGTCTCTGTCTCCGGGGTATGCATCATGCTTGTGGGCATTGCGCTCAGCCTCACGGGGTGCGTTCACCTTTCTCACTTTAGCTTTGATTTACTAATAGCCCCACAGCTGGTGCTTCTAGATCGAACACAAGAGCCTTATCCCTCCATCGTCGACATTTACTTGAACACCCTTCCTTACGCCGCCGACGATGCGTAGTTCCGACCTTTCTGTCTGCGCGGCCGTAACAGTCCCACTACGCTTACCAGCAGTGATGCGAACGAACCATATCCCCCCTCCGCCTGTCATTGTACCCCACGGCTTGAATATCGCTTGGTCATAGTCATCGTAGGTGGGGGACGCCCCGCCCGATATGTGGCTGAAGTGCTTCTCGTCGTTTCAAGTGGTGCGGTGCCGGGATCACCGTTTTCGAGATGCAAGAGGTATTGCGCATTGAGGAAAGCGCGTGCCTTGGGTGTCGAGATTGCTCATCCGACTTCTTGACTTCTCTCGAATCAATAACGAACTTAGCTTATATATCTTCTGGACTGGACTGGGAATCCTCTTTGTTTCGATCGATGATACACTTTTGAGAAGACTGGGCTTGGATACGAACTTGCACTTGGATACGAAAACCAATAGGAACAGGACTTGCACATATGGCGAACTGAGACACTTTCTCTTCTGCATCTATGGCTTGATCGATTACTCTTGGGGGGTGGTACTGAAAATGTTTATTAGATCAGGAGTGAATATTTGCCGCACTTAGGCATTTGGATATTGGTACAAATTTTGCTTGTAATTACATTATATATCTTGAATATCGATATTATATCTTTTATCACCTCAGCACCTGCACGTATGGCTAAGAAGGTTTATAGAGTTATAACTTGGGCCACTTGGCAGTGACTTGGGCAGGGCACATGATTCACGCGTTATTGCCGAATCATTGAAAAGTCAGTGGCGCGTTCGGCTCCACACCTTATTTGCCTTCTTACCACGATTATGAGCCACGACTCCCAAAGGACGAGAATGCCGTCGCGTGGTGCGAAGAAATGTAAATCTGATGGAAAACAACTCAAGGCCGATGAGGAGGGGCCCAGCGAGGATAACAAGATTGTGATAAAAAGCGATGCGAGAAGACGCGTCAAGGGGAGGCTTTCTCGGCTTCTTGAGTTGCCTATGGACATACTTTTTGAGGTGATTTCTCTATCTCTGAGCTCTTCAAGCCGTCAATCTAACTTGTTTTGTAACACAGATATTCGGACACCTCAAACCATTCGACCTGCTCAGATTGGCGCGCGTGACGAAGGAGTTCAGAAAGCTTCTCATGAGAAAGTCCTCTAAGTCAGTTTGGAAGGCTGCTCTCGACGGCATTCCTGGTCTGCCTCCTTGCCCAGCGGAGATGACTGAGCCTGCTTGGGCGAGCCTTGCCTTTGATCCACATTGCCATGTAAGACTTTGAACTTTCTTCGGACAGAGGGACATAAAACTGACTTCTAGTTATTAGTTCTGTATAAAGGCTACTGTGCGAGCGGTCGAGTGGACTTGGAGAGTGCGCATATGCAATAAATGTGCCAAGGAGAAGTAAGTCAATGATAGCTTCTACGCTGACCGCTGCTACATCATCCTATCTGAAAGAGTAACTGAAACCATATGGTTCTTTCCCGACGATGATTGTGTTTCTACTTTCAAAGATCGCATGGACCGCTTTCCAGTGCAATGTCTCCTGTTGTCGCGACCAGGCAGTGCGTCTTAGCTCAATCTAGCCAGTTGTATGACTAAGCCCGCATCTAGAACGACGTGACAATGTGCTCACTGCAGATCTTGAGGAGATGAGAGTGAAGTACGCCACATTCACTGACGATGAAAGTCGTCTTTCCTTCATCAAGGAAAGGCGCAAGGTCATTTCCGACATCAAGGCGGTATGTTTTCTCCTTTGAAACTGACTAGCCACTAAAACAACTGTAGCATGCTGAGTTGTGTATGGAGTGGGTCCAGTCTCAGGCCGAGGACAGAAGCTCTGAACTACAGGATCTGAGAGACGAGAGGCGTACAGCGTAGGTGTCCAGTTTCTATTGAGAACTTTTTCTGATGCCTGTCCTCAGGATTATCAAGAAACTCGTAGCACTGGGATATGAAGCCGATATTGCGAGTATTCGCCAACCACACTCTTTGGAAAACCAAGAGCACGTTAGGAAACCTCAGAAGCTTACTGAACGCAGTGTGTAACTCTTAAATTACTCTTCATCTCTTGGTTTTCAACGACCACTTAAATATTAGTCTGGGCCAATATTCGTGAACCTGTCATTAAGTTTATGGACGAAATGCGCGCAATACGACTTAACCGCGAACATAAACAGCTGATACTGCTCCGCAAGCCTGCCGCTGTATCAGTTTTCCGTGCCTACATGGCTAAGCACCATCCCTTTACCGATTTGATTCCGTCTGGCCTCGATTTCTGCGCCTTTCCTCTTGTTAAAGAAATCCTCGAGCAATCTAGTGAGGTGGAGGTGGACGAATCAAGTTTCACGGATGTCGTTCCTTTGATTCCCGACTTCATTACCGACTGGAGGCAATCTCTCGACGGCCATATAATTCAGGTCATCAAGGACGATCCTTCTTTTCTTTTCAGACATTCCCTTTGGAATAAGTTTGGCGAGTTTGTTGGAAAGCTCGACAAAGACAGTTACAAGGATGACTGGAGTTTGGAAGATCATGGCATTCACAACTGGGCGGAAGCGACGTTGAGAAGGAGGAAACTTTTGTTCAACGAATCAAAACTGCCCCTCAAACTCCCACTGGCAACTACGGTCTTTACTTGCAAGAAATGCAACAAAGCAGCTCCCAACGAAACGGACATCGCATATGAAACCGACGATGATGACAACTTCGCGGGCTATTCCCCAGGCTCTCTTGGATCTGGAACGTATTCCAAACCCCTTTTTTACCCAGAGGTCAAAGGGCATCATTGTTTAACACGCAAGAAAGTGTTTGACCTTCCCCTTTGGTTGCAAGGCCACGAAGAGTACGGGGAACTTCTCATGGAAAACCCGGCGCGGAAATTGGACAGCAACAAGGTATGGCGCAGGCGTTGGTCTACCCATCCTCTCCGCATCAACCGCAGACTAGAGGATTGCGCCAGGGCCCTTGTGAAGGAGGCAGGTTTGGATCCAGAGACAACGACTGTGCAGGATATGGACAACCTCGACACCTGGTTTGCTTGCTTAGTATGCGCCGACAACTGCGGTGAGGAGGGGAAAAAAGACGTTGATGTGCGTCCATATGAAATGCCCGCATTCAAGTGGCGGTTGGCTGTATGTTTTCTGTGCTTCCACGGCCTTCACAGTAGCTGATTGCATATTCCAACAAGATGGAACACTTTGCATCGGGACATCCACATTCGTGGACGCAGCCCGCTTGGACTGCAATTGGTCTAGATCAATTTGACGACGCTGTTGAAACTTTTAAGTGCAACCCCCGCTCTTCGCATAACAAACCTGAAGGTTCAAATAACGGTCCGCGACGCATAGTCTTACCTGTAACGAAGGACACAACCTGGTCCTGCGTTCACTGCAGAGACACCCCTGCCGAGCTTCCGCCTACTTCGTTCGAAAGCATCACACAACACCTCAACGAAAAGTACGGTTACTGGATCTTCCTCATATACCATCATGATGTTTATCCTCATTTCCAGGCACAATCTCAAAGAACTTGAAGAAAACAAAGACTATTACAAGGATTTCGCTGCAGTATCTCCCCTTCCGCCCCAACAGCAAGTCATAATATCCTTCTCTTGTAAAGAGGTCAAGAAGGCAACCGCCTTTGCTATGTCCATGGCATTCGGCCTTAGTGATTTCGGTGGTTTCTTCGATTTCGATTCAGAACCAGATTCAGATTTGGATGAATGGGATGGCCCAGGCTTTGCAGCGGGCACCTTTATGTTTTGAAACAAGATTGTTTGACTTTCGTTTTGCAGAGGACTTGAAACCTTGGTACCTAATCGAGCACCTTTACTGTGGGGTCAACAATGCAAACGGGACTCGATATGAAAATCATGTATAACGCGACGTCCACCCGCCCGACCCTCTACCCACTAATTCACGCCATACTTAAGGAATAACTAATTAGTTCTGCTAACACAGAGTAGAGAAGCAGCCAGTCGTTAGGAGATAAGAAAAAGAAAGGTGTTGTGAAATCTGTTTGTTGAATTCCCAACGCTATGATATGCTCGGAGGAACAATTGCACTCCATTCTAGGATCGACCCATTTAGATAGAAGGAAGGCACCCCAGTTAATTTTCCAAAGTTATGGAGGACGGTCTGCCTTTAAAAAAAGAAGGATTTTGTGCAAAATGGATCATCAGTGGAAACATTGTTGCCAATTCAGTTTTATGTTTTTCTTGATGCGGCACAGTGATTTCGATTCGGCGTTCTCGGCAAGTGGCATAAGCACATTCCTGCAATCTTGCTGGTCAAGCCAGGGCATTTTGCCAGTTGTCCTGCGACATTCCATCTCTATCCCTAACCCTTGTTAACCTTCTTATGAGGTCCAGAATGTATTGCATGACGAAACAAAAACTCCTTCCTAACAACGACCAAGCCAGTCAAGTATATTCTGAGCTGAAAGGGCCGAATTTTCAAGTTTTAAGGACAGCCATTTTGGAAGTACTGCGAAGCACATATTTGGGGCCCTATATTATATCCCAAAGATAATTTTAATTTCTGCGCCTCGCATTGACAGTTAGAGTGCAGGTAAAGCTGAATTTAATTGGCCCACCACCAAAATGCCCATCAAGACAAGCAGACCTTACATATGTATCAAATCGATTGTCGTCTGTTTGAAGGTCTACTTTTGGGAGGCTGAATCTGTTGACACTTACATGGTCGCGTAGCACAGGAATGGAAGTCGGCGAATCACGATGGCTAGCATGTCTACTTGCCAAAGGTGCAGTGAGTCCATTTATGGGTCCATATAGTACGGGGATAACCCTTGTTGGCCGTCACAGGTGGCGCAGAAGCGCTGGATTTGATCCTCCGAACAGAATTCTGGGTTATACCGCCATTCGGGCTCTTTTTGTTCTTTCAATTTCTGTACATGTCAGTAGCTAACACACTTACAGGTACAGCAACCTTGGTGAGCGTATTCTGGAATCTTCGATGTGACAATTTTATCTTGTGCCGAACGATCTGTCTTTGGTTTAAGCACAGTACCACAGCTCAGAAGATGTATATAACACGGCACATATGGTCTGTAGAGTCTGGAATTCGGCTTTTCATTACGATGTTAACAACTCTTCTCCCCTCTAAAAAGGAGTTTCACCAAAATATTGCTACCCCAGGTATCCGAATATGCCAGAAACACGTATTTCTACAGCCGTCTTAGGCTCAGGATGTCTTACTTTCACATCCTTCTACCCGACGCCGCTGCAAGTTCTCAGTGATGACGTCTAGGGCCCACTTTGTCCCGTCCTCCAAAGCAATATGTGTTTCTTCGAGCTGAACTTAGCATGACCAGTGTTCATGCCATCCCGTTGTGTTGCGTGCGCGCTTGATGCTGTGCTTTTGTCAAACCCATCAAATGTTATACTGAGTCAGTGCATTCCATGGTATGGCCGACAGGTCTTGGGAAAAATTTCCCCTGTCTATCTAAGATAAAACTGAAGATCAGCGCTTGACGGGGATTGATTGGAATGGACTCGCTCCGGAACCCGGCGTCTGCGCCTCACTTGTGGGAGAAATTGGAGTCAAATCCTGTCAACGATCATCGATATATGTCTCCATCTTGTTTTGGGCCATACGAAGGGGAAAGGGATATCATGTTTTCGGGTCTCGGATCTTTGCAGCCCAATTGTTCTGTTTCCTATCGAACTCTGCGTGACTCACTTCTGGTCGAGAATGATGTATGTATATATACAAGGAGACAATGGGCCAAATTGCGTTCGGCTTAGTGACATGAACTAAACGATGGAGTTGGAGAATTATCGGTCAATAAGGAGCCACACCTGAGCAATGTTCTTTTGTTCTTACATAGTGCGGAGCACTTATCGACCCTGCATTCAATAAACGTTGTACCTACATACTTCCTAGGCACAAAATTAATGACACGTTCAGTTGGAGCACATGCCATACGCCATGATCTCTCAGTTATACGTGACTGAATCGGATGGTAAAAGGTTTATTCAATGCAAGGTTTTTGGGATTATAAACTTGCTCTTTTGCTCACCTTGCCGCAGTGAGATAACGAGATATTTACCGGATCGAAATTCTAATTTATTCCAGTGTGAAGGGGTGTGGTGGGCATTGAGGCAAATGAAGAAAGGGTCAACGGCGAAAGAAGGCGTCCCTGAGCATGATCACTCGATGTAAAGTGGCAAAGAATGACAGCAGGCCTGTGCACAATGGAAGTGACAAGACAGGCCGAATAAGTGTTGGCGGGCCTCCGACGCGATCGTGCCCAGGTCGAGGTTGACATCTGGGTTACGCGTATAGAAGAAGACAGAGCGTACTCATCCATTCAAATCAAGGGGAAGAATACTATCAAGGCTGTCAATGTACAGTCATATTTGTGAAGAATGGTTCAGAGCACTGGCGGAGCATGGCAGTACGATAACGAGAGTTCTGAAATTGGATTCGACTCGTACTTCGCTGGGCAGTAATGGTCCTGCAGCGAGCGGAAATGAAGTTCGGAAATTCAAGCACTGTTTCAGACGGAAATTTCTTGTTCATAGACTGAGGGGCTAGACGTCTAGAACTTAACAGGTCGTATGATAGCGTACTGAGAGATTATATTAATAAACCTAGTTTAAGAGTGCTGGTATTGGGGATGGAAGATGTGAATGAGCACGACTTATCAGTTATCGCGAGTCCGCGGGGCACGCGTCCACGAAAGAAGTTAACAGAGAGCAAGAGTAACTTAGCCAAGGTCATGCCATCGCGATAATCTTGGATGCAGCCACGACCCGCGCCCAGGTGGTGGGTAATATGAAACCTTGCGCCTCGAGTACAGCTCGGGTGGCGTTCGGTTTCTTTCAACTATTCCATTCCTTGAGCGTTCTTGAGAGTGGGTTGGATGACGGGAGGTATTCAGAAGGCAGAAGGACGGAACGGCGTTGACACGTTGTTCCCCTGGGCCAATTAAGCTCGTTCAGAGGCTCCAATTATCAATAGTGGTAGTCTTGCTATTCGTAGAGAGGCTACAGGAAGTAGATCATTAGTGCGAAACCATCTGGATGTTCCTTGTCAGTATATTGGCCTCCTGTGTCATTGTGATATTTTGGATTGAAAAGCCTGCAGAACGTTGATAGTACCCAAGGAAGAAGTATTGAGACGGAAACGCCATATAGCTAGGAGTTCCAGCAAAGGTATAGTGGCAGAGGCCACTAGGGGTAGTAGGGAAGCTTCAGTTTTGAGAAACGATGGCGTCAGGTCTAACCAAGGTGTTTTTGAACAGGAGCTAATCGAGAGAGGACTAGCTGCTGCTGTAGATGGGCAAACACGTTTGCAAGACAAATAAGAGATAACGCACAGGTCGTAATTGCCTGCCTCGCCGCTAGTCATCGCTTCATGTAGACCTGCCTCGAGGTCAAGCTCGATGAACAGTAGACATTTCTGTGCTGGCCTTGGTAAGGAAAGTTTAGCTTCTCGCTGATAGCCGTACCACTGGTATGGGTATCGCGTAACATTTCGAGCGACGCCGGTCAAACGGGGGGAGATTTAGTTTGGATCGTCTATGAAGTATGATGTGTGATGAGATAGGAAGCTGACGTTTAGGCTATCTAGCGCAGCATTGCGGACGGCGTTTCCAGAGCCTCAGTGCGTTGAAGGAAGGATTCAAAAGGTGATAGCGAGGCCATTGTGGGCTGTGGGCACGCCCGAGCTAGGTCCGAGGCCTTTTTTGTGCGCCCTTCTCTTCGAGAACATAGAGTGTAATGAGTGAAGTAGCCGCACGTGTAGGACCGGGTCGATATTAGCTCACGGGCGACCTGAAGGTCTCAAGCATGTTGGCACAGCGATTTGATGAATGATCAACTGCCACAGCACAGAATGAAGAGATGATGATGCCAACTGCAATGAATACAGTATATATGTGACTCGATGGTTCGGGGCCATGCACGTCGCAATCAATGCTGGGCACGTAGTCTACAGTCTACGCATAAGACAGTCGACTCAAACAGATGCCTTCCACGTTGAACGGAAGTTACGGCGTAGGAACAAAAGGGGTGTAAACGTAAGATCCGGCTCATTTCCAGAGTGGCCGAGCTGACCCAGATATTCGCCGGTTTTTGGGCAACAATATGCAATTTAAAGTCCACCGTGTGAGAAGGATGTTGGAAGGCGAATAGTAAGTGACTCCATTGTGGTTGAACATTTAGCGAAAGCTCTCCGGAGACCGGAAACAAGGAGGAAGCGCCCCGATCAGAGTCGGCATGTATGTGAGTGCGGGAAAGAAGAAAGGGGGACCCGAGGAAAGGGATATCCCACGGTCAATGTATATCTGTCTTTTTGTTTCATCTCAGATCTGCATACTTGGCCACATCTTGTGTTTTGACTTCGCCCATGCGCCTTGTATAAATATCACCACAGCCTAGTGCTGCTGAGCTTGCTTCACCTTACCCCCCCCTCTCCTATGGGTTTCTTCAGTTTCTTTGAGCATGCACCTCAGCATGGCCTTTCCAAGTTCACGACCACTCCTAGCAAAATACCCGCCGTTGGGCATGATGTATCCTTTGACCTCACGACGACACGAACCCTCTCTGTACGATGTGACCATCTTACATCTCATCCATCACCCATACCGCTTCCTCTTGAGATCGTGATCAACATCATTGAAGAGGCTTCTTACTCCGATGGTACACCAGACCAGGACCTGCTCAGGCAGTGCGCACTTGTGTGCAGAGCTTGGTCCCTTCCGGCACAGAAGTTGCTCTTTAGCAGTGTTACCCTTCGTTCTCAACTTTCCTGCAATTCGTTTAGTAAGGCCGTCACTAGGTCGACACCAAAGGGCCGGGTTCTTGGGGATACCGTGGTCCGCATGCGCGCGGTTATTGACCACAATCAGCCCTTCAAACTCTCACAGCGCTCACTCGCCGAGGCTGTAACCCAGTGTCCAAACCTTTACGAGCTGAACCTTTCACTTTACGGACGCGCGTCACCTCGCGACAACGACGTTGGCGTATCACGGATGCGCCGGCCCGCACCCTCTTTCGACGAGGGCACACTCACACTCTTGCGTTCCGGTCCCACAATCTCCGCACTACAATTCAGTAACTGGTCAGAGAACTCGCAGTCCCTCACGCAGCTTCTTGACGTGTGGCCCTCACTTCGGTCGCTAGCGATCAGCGGAACGCCACCAGAACCCCCATCCCCGTTCCTTGCACCCTTCCCTGGCTCTCTCGATGAGCTGAGGATGAACTTTCAGTCGCCTCCTTCACTAGAATTCGTCAATTGGCTCCTGCACAATTCAGCTGAGTCCCTACGCGCGGTAGAGTTCGAGCGGGAACCATCCACGCAGCTCTTACAGGCATTCACGGACGCATACGGCGCGAACCTACACTCTCTCACTATCCCATCCTGCCATCTTCCTGAACATACAAGGGCGGTGCAGACCTGTCAGCAGCTGAGAGAGTTGCGGATAGAGAGTCCGACAGTATCTCCGCGATTATGGCGTGGACTTCCTAAAACCCTCGAACACATTGCCCTCGGCATCGATCTCAACACGGCCCTACAGCCGCTTATTGATGCCGTGAGGGCGTCGAGGTATCTGGGGTCGGTGACCGTGCATTTTTCGAACGATGGGGAGAAGCATTCGTTATTCCCTGTTCTAAAGATGGCGTGTGCATACCAGGGTGTTGAATTAAGCGCTATGTATGATATCAAGTTATTTCGATCTCAACTGGTGAGTTGCATGTTTTTTTTTCGGAAGATATCAAGCTGACGACATCACAGAGAGGTGATCCTGTCCCAACTTTGGCCTTCCCACGCACACGATCTCTCAAGAACATCTACATTATGCGCTCTTGATGACCTATTTTAATGACCCCACCCCACCATCTGTATCCATATCAATGATTCCGATTGACGAACATTATTTCTTGACAACGACGACAACGAATCTTGCACACTGTATACTACCACCACTATGATACCTACGACATCACAACGTCCCACATTACCTATTCGGAATTCGACATTTGACATCCTTTGCATGGTTCATGATTCTGATTATTTTATGACTTCACATATATTAGTATTATTTGAACACATAGAGAGTATTTGACTTCGTATCTATTTTACATACATACATACAACCTAGCCCACATCCTAATTGATTTGCTTCCGTTGCCAAAATGACGTCACGCGTCGTTCGTTCATTTCGTGTTGGCAGAAGCCTCTCTCATTACGGCCACCACCAAGTATGTAAGTACTCATCTCCGTAATTAATTCAAGCAATCGTTATGGAACACCCAGCTTGGCAGCGCGTTTTTCTCCTACTGCTTGACTATGAAGCCAGAGATAGACCAGAAGTCTGTGGCGGTACCACATAAAAGTCATCTCCAAACGAATTATCGCCCGAACCATATTTTAGAGACCACAGGTCACTCTATCTTAAGGACCGCACAGATACTTATCAAACGCGCTGGCACCTCGCTAACGGATTACTTGCGAGATCCTCACCAAGACCGATCAAAACAGGTTACTCTCGGAATTGTGACGTGAGTGACAATTGCTACAATGCCTCACAGCATATATAGATGACGGCTCACCCATAAGCACACCATGTATAACCGACTGATACACCGTTCAGGTCGTAAACCTTTAGTCTGGGTGGCAATTCCTTGATTTGTCAAGTTCTCACCTAGTTTTGTTTGGATTTCAACGGCTTGAGTCTCATTTACCTCAATGTTTGGTAACATCCACGCAGTTGCTTGAGTATCAGTTGAACTAATTGTTCCAAATCGTCGCGTTTCGTCTACATCCACTATATCACCGTGTCATCACACCCTTTCAACGAATCTGCCACATTTCGCAAACACATTCAAACACCGTGGATATTGTCTCTTGCAGCTTTCACAACCATCAACTAGGCCCATTGACGCCTCATGGCCTCCTCTTCTCTTTCTTCTGTGGTTTCCAACCTCGTCCGTGCATCGATGGGCACCTCAGTATCAAAACAGGTCACGGACGACGATCTAGACCGGCACGTCGCCGAACTCATCCTCAAAGAGGCCAAGAAGAAGGCCGAGCAATACGGAGCGCATGGTATTCGCGCGTTTCTTCCGACTAACGGAATGTGAGCCCTCATAGGCTCCACCGTTTGTTGAAGCTTCTGTCTGAACCGTTTTCGCCGATGCAGGTCCGACAGTAACGTGCCGAGAACGAACAAACGTTTTCTTACCTCAATAATTAAGACAACGGAGGACCATAATAAGACAGTTCTACGTGCGCAGGCCGCCGCCGCAGAAGAGCAGAAGCGCGAGCGCGATGAGCAGGAGAGGCGGCAGAGACGAGCGCGTGCTGAGGAGGCAGCTGAGGCCGAACGGCTTAGGCGCTCAGGAAAGGGTTCATCAAGAAGAAGTAAGCGCGAAGAAAGCTGGGATAGATGGGATGGACGGACCGCCGACCGTAAACGCAAGGCAAGAGCTTGGGAAACTTGGGATGGAGATGACCAGGACACAGACAGGGACCGTGATCGACGGAAACGGAGACACAGGTCGAGGAGCAGAGAAAGAAGGAGTGAGAGGGATTCGGGACGGTCGAGCGGTCGACATACGGACCGAAAACGTGAACGCGAGGCTAGTTGCAACAGGTCACGGTCACCGACTATAGAGGAAATAAGGACAAGCAGACATTCACGGCGACGGCGGCGAGACAGAGACCATTCTGCCGATGGGGATACAGAAGACGATGAAAAAAAACATATATCACAGAAGCGTCCTCGTTCTCGTTCCCGGTCACCTTCAAAGAAGGCTCCCAAATATGCCTTAGATGATATAGATTCGGAAGCTTCACCACCTCGCCGTCATTCACACCGCCACTCGCTCTCACCGACACCCAAGGAACCTGTGGAGCGAGAAACCAGGCGACACAGGCGGTCTACCATCCGTGGCAATGTAGAAACCTCTTCTGGCCCCTCGAAGCGTAGGCGCACTCCTTCTCTGTCACCCTCTCGCTCTCGTTCTCGCAGCCCAAAACCTAAACACCAATCCAAACGGCACAAGAGCGATTCTTCTTCTTCACATACAGCACGCACCGATTCTCCCCGTGCAACACGCTCATTATCCCGTTCTCCGACTCCGGGACCTTCACCTCCGGTGCCGCTCCCTTCCAAGATGGACAAATATTTCGAGGAGAGCTACGATCCCCGTCTAGACGTCGCACCCCTTACCGCCCCACACATACCAGCTACAGGGCTCATCAACGACGCCGAATTCGGTGGCTGGGATGCTATGCTTGAGCTAATCCAGCAACGGCGGGAAGACAAAGAGGAGAAAAAGAGGATGGAGCGGCTTGGGCTTACGAAAGAGAAGATGAAGGATAAGGGTGGCTCCGCTGTTAGTGGTGCTGCCGAGAGATGGGACGCGGGAGGTGTCAGTATTATGGACATCGAGTACAAAAAGCGTGGTTCAGTTAGGGAGTGGGATCTAGGGAAGGAAGGGTTTTGATTTCTTCCGTCATGTACTATATTTTTATTTCTCGTTCATTTCATCGATTTTAAGTTTTCCGTAGAATGATGCGTAGATATTTGGAACGTTAATGTGTGTACGATATAATATAAGGATCTCAGCCAAGTCTTCTATTTCTAGAGCAGATCTAAAACATGTACACTCAAGCTCCAAGAACGTTTTGAATGACCAACGTTTCCTCGACATTCAACTGTCCAACCGCTGCGGAGAAATATTCCGTATGTAGAGCCGCGCATTCTTTGAAGAACCCGACAATATGAGCCTGCATATCCATCTCGGAGACAGGGTCATTCTTCAGGTCCTCGTCGTCGCTCTCATTGAGCACATCGTCATTGTCAAAAGCCATACCTCGAGGCCCAAGCATGTCTGACAAAAATGCAAACTCATCCGCTTTGAAGCCTTGGTTCTGCCTCTCCTCTTCCGTCCAATCTTCGTCCTGCGCATCACCGGATCCCGTCAGCAGACACGTCATCGCAATACGGAGAAGGTCTAGGTTTAGAAAAGAGGTACTCACGCCATCGTCGGAATCGACGTCGTACGTCTCGGCGCCACCTTGTGCGGACATGGTTGCTGATTCGCCGCCGAATTGTACGTCATGCAGGAGGAGTTTGAGCGCCTTGACAGGGAATGGAATCGAAGTGAATTGGGTGGGTGCTATGGGTGTGGTCAGCGGGATACAAACCAAACGAGGCATCAAACAAGACGTACTGCTCCTCGTCTTTGAGCGAGTCATGATGACTACCGCGCAAATGATGAGTAAGGCAGAAGAATTGAGCGCGCAAGCAAGAGGTGAGGCCGGGCAGAAAAGCTCTCACCATTCTTATTTGTCCTATCCACAATAATATCACCCTTGACGGTCAGGTTTTGAAGACTCGCGCGTTCAGCGACAAACAGCTGCATTAGTCCGAGAGTACTGATCCGGGATGGCCAGAAGCCTTGGAAGGTCTCTGCGTTCTCGCACCATGTTGTGACGAGAATTTCGAGACCGGATCGCCCATCAACCGTAGTGGTCTCTAGAAGGGAAAGCACTGTATCACGCTGATTGTTGATAAGGAACGCAAAGGGGATCACTAGGCTCTAGAGAATGGAATATCAGTACCATAGAGCTATGAAAGGAAGGGGCAAAACAACCTGTAGGAACGTAGCCGTCTTGGCGGACCTCATGCGGCCCACCATTGCCTGCAAGAGCTGGGGTAGAACGGGGAGAACAGCCTCCCCAGCTTTCCGCAGAAGGTGGATGATCAGATCGCCAATAGCGAGGCCACCCGATTCGTCGTCTGATTCCAGCACCTTCGCAATGAGAATCAACGTGTATTCCAGCCCAGTGCGTCCATTTCCATCACTCCAAGATAGCAGCTGATTACAGTCTTTGCGAATGACGACAGTCAGGCAGACGATTCCATTCTACAAATCGACGGAGGTTATTTGAAATGAAATGGAAGAACTTCTGGAACAGAAAGCATACTTGTAGGACGTCACGGTCTCCTGCTTCCCCTAAGCACTTGAATAGGTTGGGTGCAACTAGTGCGAAGAAACCATCGCCAAGACCACGCTCAGGCGAGCCCTGGACGAGGCTGGTAATGAGCTCAATGGCAGTTCCGGCAATCCAGGATTCTTCTGCGCTTGCAGACGCGACTGCAACGCTCAAGGGTGGTAGGGCCTGTTTGACTACAGCCTCGTATATACCGGGCGCAGACGATCCCGAAAGAGTGGCAAATATATCTGTCAAGATTGAGAGAAAAATGGGATCTAGAGAGATGTCAATCACGTTAGCATCAAACAAGCAACTGTCGAATTGCCTTCGATGGCTCGCGTGTCGTACCTTTGTTGTTCTTGTTCCAGACTTCCAGTAGTGCGAGAACGAGAGATTCAGCCATTTCGGTTGTAAGCCACTTGGCTTTTTCGACCTCAAGGACGACGGCAAGGGTTTCCAAAACGAGCGTTAAGGTGTCATCAGACGTCACGAAGAGGAAAGGACTGAGGCCTTTAGTGATACGAGGAGCCAAATTGGACAGATATGAGTCTGCCCTTCCTTGGAAGAAACTGGATGTGAGACCATGGTCAGCAAGACGTGAAACTGTGGGTGAATTGTACCCACTTGTGGATCGCCTTGACTGCTGATATCTTCACTGGAATCCCACCACTGGGGGCTTCGATGACATGAAGAGCGGCATCAAGATATTGACCAGCCAATTCTGCGGGCAGAAGTCTTGAATACTGGCTGGCAAAGACGAAGCCTCGTCCCTGTAGGAACGAATGCTCTGTAGAAAGTCGTAAGTTCACAATCGTCAATTCTAAAAGTGAACATACGAGAAAGATTGAGGATAGAGGGGATGACATTCGACAGTAGATACTCGATATCGATCGGCTTCTGGCGCCCAGAATCAACTTCGTCATCGATACAGTCTAAGATGGCCTCGGCCTGGGAGCCAATAGCAGCAAGGGTAGCTTCCAGTGGTCTCCACCTAATCATAAATAAGTCAGAAACAAACAGGGCTCCAGCAAGCTCGATTGGTATACGGACCAGTCCTCCCTACCAGCATCACGTTGTTGTTGCGATGACTGGATCACATGTTGGACCGCCAGTTGGAGGGTTTGTGCTGTATTTGTGGGGTTTCTGTCGATTAAGCACTAGGCGTGGGTAAATTTCAGAGCGAGGATGGAAAAACGGAAGCAATACACTCAAGAAATCAAAGCCTGCAACTCTGACGCTGTAAGCCTCGGTTTCATCGTCTTCTTGCGCGACGAATGCGTTGGCGTTGTTAGCCCAGGTATCCTCCTACAGTTCCGTGAGTACCGTCGGTACGAGCTGAAAAGTCCGAGACCCCTACATCTTCGTGCGTCATTTGAACGAAATCGAATATGGCAACAACAATTGCATTGAGGTTATCCGAGGTGAACCAATCTCTCGCTTTGCCTCCTCTAGTCACGGCCGCGGCAAAGTCCATGATGGGAGAGATTAGCTGGGGAAGTTCGATGGGCTCATCTTCTGAGGAACCAGGTGCAGAGTCTGACGACGAAAGGTAGTACTGTATGAATTCTGGGCGCAAGGCCTGCAGGTGGACCAATGACATAGAGAGGAAATCTTGAAGGTATGGTTTAAGAACGCGCGGGAAAGAAACATGGATGGTGTCCAGGGTCTGTTCAGAAGTAAGAGTGCGAAGTGAATGGCGGCAAAAATATACCTTGAAAATTTGGATCCGCACTGCCAAGCCGTCCCAGTTGTCGGTGTTGGTCACATCCAGTTTAGGATCGATCTGGAGGAGCACTTTGAATGCTTCCAACCAGACAGGGAGGATAGTCGAGACGGCTTCTTTGGTGCCCTGGGGATACTGATCCTTCACCATGAACAATGCCGTGACGCATTGTCGGAACACAGACACAGAGCGGGCGCGAGTGGGTGCTGAGTGAGTCTGGGAACAGTTAGAATTCAAAGACGGCTCTATTTGACTGGTTACCTACCTCGTTCGATCCCAGAATTGAGAGAAGGAAAGGTAACAATTGACGAAGGACGGGTAGGATTTGATCTTCCGTAAGGTCAGACTTGATGAACTCGGTGAAGACTTGCATCGCTCCATGGACGGAACCAGGCGACCCGGACGAAAGGAGGTTGATGAGCGAGTTCAAGAGGTCTGGATATTCATCAGGCCAGTCGCTGTTGGCTATTGAAGAGAGGGTATAAGCCTGTTGGGCTCATGAGCAGCCAGAGCGCAAGGAGGACTCCTGATTTGAGATGCTCACGCAAAGTGACCGTATTTTACGATTGCTATCCGAGAGGGCATTAAACACATTTTGGCGGATATGCGACTTGATCTGCGCACGTCGTGAGTGCCATTCATAAACAGTATAATAATCCAACCTCTACAGGAGGTGCACCTCCTTTGAATGTGGCGAAATAAGGCGACCACCGCTCCCGGACATATTTTCGAAGCAAAATGCTTGCTGAGTGCTTCGGACAGGATCAAGACGCGGTTCAACGAAACAAAGCGCGGAAAACTCATCTGTCGCAGGGACATGTCCGCATCCTGAGCAAGGATCATCTGAGAAAGAGCTAAACCCGTGTCTGTTGAACGCGATGAGAGGGCGATCTGACAGAATTTTTTTTGAAATCACTGACCAGGAGACGCGAAATATTCGACTAGCTTGAGTTCCGCAGCAACTCGGGTGCTTTGGTCAGGACTGAGGGTCGCAGTCAAACATTCTGCGATTTGCGACGCCATGCTCTGTAGTGACGATGATTGGGAGAAGGTGAAGCGCGAAATGGCACGTGCTCATACACAATATATGTAGCCAACCAATAAACTCTTTCGTCCTCGAGTCTTTCAAAGCTTCAAGCTTCAGATTTTCTTTACGCCATCATGAGGTTTCACTGGGAGCAGCCAACGCGGCAAATTCCTCAATGTTCTGCAATGGTACGCGGGCTTGACGATAGCTTGCTTAGAACAACACCCGAATCCAAAACAGTGGGGTAAGGCTTCCAAAAGTGCCCACGGCACACACTTTATCTCGAAGGATGTTCGAAATCACACTGTGGAGAATGATGAACATCTCTGACCTCGTTAATTTGCATGTGAATATAATATTTGAGATGAGAAGCAGGTTTAGGGAGCATATGTACATGTGTCAAACTCTGTATCGTAAATCGACTTGCACTGTTGAATCGAATTTCTGGCTTCAAGCCAACCCCTGAATAAGTATGTTCTAGCTGTCTTGGTACCAAAAGTTGTCCTTCTTCCTCTATAAGTCTTCTAAACTTGTACCGAAGGCCGCTCTTGATCACAAGGCTATCCTCGACCTGCCCACGTTCCCTCCAAATACTGTGTAGAGTTCTGCTCTGAAACTAAGGTTCGTACGAATGGCATTGAATGAAAGTGAACAGTGCACATGGACAATCAAGCATTCTAGTTTGCCTGTCTCTACTGCCCTCAAGGCCGTGGTCCAAATATAACGATTTCGCTTTACGACCCATAGATGACCTTGAGTTCCCTGTACTGACTTCGAAGAATTGGAAGTCTGATATTAGAATTACCGATATGCTATGTTACACCACTAGCTCTCCCTCCACACTCTCCGGCTCCAAAGCAAGCTGCTCAAGAACGACCTCATAGCGAGCCTGATCCACTTTCTTCAGATATTTTAACACCTTCGCCCGTTGATGAACAAGCATCCGTAGGAAGCGGCGGTTCCCAAGATCCCGCTTGAATTTGTCCAAATGCCACCAAAGGTTTCGAATTTTGTAGGTGAGGAGCGCAGCTGGTTGCAATACGCATTAGCGTGTCATAAAAAAGTAAAATAGCCAAGGTGACGAACCCTGAACCTCTGATCGCCCAGGATTGAAAGGGTTTTCCGGTGTAGAAAAGGCTTGGATGATACGCATGCGATTTTCGTATGCTATGCCGTCAGCATTAGCATTTCGGAGGTCGACGAGGGCCGCAAATTGATTCGCTTTTGCATTTTCCTTTGCGACGCTGGCTTTCCACAATTTCCCCATGTCTGTGATTTCTTCCGAGGAAACATACGTTGAGGTATCTACGATACCTTGCTTCGTCGCTGCTTGCTTCACGTTGGCTGGCTCGGAAGCGTAGCGAGACCCGTGTGTCGAAGTGAGCAAAGGCAGAGCTCCAAACAACAACTTCTTCTCCGTCTGACCAATGCCAAAGCTGGTTTCCTTCGGCAGATATACGGTCCCCACGTTCTGTTGAGTGGGCGTTCTCCCCACGCTCGTTGGGTAAGGAAGGCTATCATTTTTCGAGTGCAACTCCTTCGTGTCCACCAGGAGTTTCGCAAGGAGACACTTTTCCCATTTCGCTTCGTCACCTGGACGTGTGCCGAGAATGACACTGGGTCGAGATGCCCTGATATTTTTGCGGCGTTCTTCGTTCTTTATGAGATTGAGCTTCTTCACACCACGGGCGATATGCTGACGCGACTTTTGAGCGTGCACGACAGCCGAAGTATGCAGTGAAGAAGAGTGCGAGCTCGAGGATGCGATAGCTCGCGAGGCTAAGTGCATACATGTCAGTATGAATCGATAAGTATTTAACAAATGGGCTTACATTGCGTCCAGCACGCTTTGAACATGCCCGCGAAACTGTTGTCTGTTACAAACTTGCAGTAAAGCTCCCAGAAAGTTTCTAAAATCACCTGATCGTGGGAACAAGAATAAATCCCAAAAGCTATATAAACCTCTTTCTCCTCTGTCTTTTCTTCTTCACGGGGGAAATGCCACGCTGACCGTTGTTAGCCTTTCGACCATCGTAGTCAGTGCCAGTGACTCGTTTTTACGAGTCCTGTTCTTCCAAGAGAGGGCCTCCAGTGTAGGAAGTGTCGACGTCTATTATTTCCATGGCGCGGCATGTCGATTTTTTTGCTGGCACATTTCACCATCGTTTTTTCGTCATTAATACTACTTGAATAGTCTATGTACACTATCTAATACACCAATAAACTCTTAACATTCTTCTCCATCATCGCAATAACTTGGGATTCGATTCGTAACAAACCGGTCAGTCTATGTACTAGTTTCACAAAATAATTATGAACTTGCAGGCAATTTGCTCGACGTCAATTGATTATCTATCTGTACCAAGGCTCGTGGTGAGGAGAACCAGGGCAGCGGGTCAAGTTTGTAGTCTACCGATATTGAAAGAATATTGGTCTTCCAGCTTCACTGAGTAAAGCCCTCAAACAATTTGCAATGATTCTTGTAGCCTGAGTCAAAAAATACGCGATGCAGGTGGTTTTCAGTGTAAGGAGTAAGAAATTTGTGTTTACTCAATCGCCATATGTCGACGCCAATCGACCCAGAAGCATGCACATATCGAGGCTTATGGAAGAAGGGCGGTGTGAGACAATGCAGGAGCAGGGGTCAATGAAGAGGGTCTATATGCCTTCAACCGATGTTGGCCGGGTCTAGCTAGCCCTGAGCGAATATTCCTTTCGGGCTTGTGATTCTACACGATAAGAGTCAAGAGTAAGTAATCAAAACGTCCTAAATACAAAGTACCTCCCTGAAATCTGCAATATGCACTCGGCCATGCATATTGGACTCTGGGACTCTGTGATTCGAAGGGAACAGAGTGACACTGTGATCGTATGCCATACCAATCCAACCCCAGTGATGTCCACAAGCGAGCGACGTACTATTTGAGGTCTGAATCCAAATAATCCATAGGCTCTGGGCCAAGAAGTCCCCATGCATGTCACAGAAGCCAACAGTTTTGGTTTTCTGAGCCTGTTGAACCTCTATGTTGTGCTGGAGGATGGAAAGCACTACTTGACAATGAGGCTGGAATTAAGGAAATGCAGCGACTCTCCATGATAAGTCGACCCCAATATGATTTCCTCTTGAAGGTACGATATTGGAAAATCCGAAGCCAACAAAGAATTATAACTGTAAAAATACTTTTCTTTGAGATATGCTTGGATGCCTTCGATTGGAGACGGCCAGGTCTCAATTGAAGCATCTCTGCAGTGGACACCGGACTAGTCGCATCCTTTAGTGGGATGACGAACTTCCAGTATTTCCTTTTTCAAGGGTGGAGGGGCGGATGCTGGCAATTTCGACCTCATACCCAATGGATACAATTTGACAATGCTACGGGGTGTGATCAGAAAAAGTCTGCGGCTTCATGCTGCAGAAGCACTTATGCATCCCGCTTTTAATCTCTCAATAGCCGTAGTTCAGTATTTATGTCCTCGGTTTGCGACTGGGCCCACTTGGTACATAGAGTTGCATGCTGTTCTTTGCTCAGGGTGTCAAAGGCCTAAATAGTTAACTCCAAGCATATCACCTTGACTTGGTCGATCGTCGGCATAGGCAGCGTAATTCCTCCGCATCAAGTCCTCTTCGAACATAGTTATCCATGGCCATGGCCGAGTTCTAATCAAGTAGATCATTGAGATGGTCCACAGGTGTGAGATGGGTCCTTACCTCTAAAAGAATATCTATCGGTAGTTCAAGGAGTCCCAATAACCTTCCTTTGACACGCTTTCGCCCACTTTTGACTACATTTTTTTGTCGTCGCCGCCAGTTTCTCAGTCCTTAGATTTGCCCTTTATTGAAGCACGAGGTGGTATTGTGTGTCTTATTATGTGTGGTTCAAGTGGCGTCGTCGTAGTATTGAGGCCTGTGTGTTAATCACGTGCCATCAGTGTGGCAAGTAGTTCTACATAGGGAGGGGAATCGTCACTTCAAACGTTGTTATCGATTGTAGTAGCTGCATAGTACTTGTACACTTTGTAAGTTTTTTGGGCGTTGTACAAGGGTCAGTGTCTAAATTTGGTTATTACTTCTTCGTCTCTGAAAGTCCGTCATAATATCTAATTTATTTCTTGTGGAGGGCTGGGGCAGTGAGGCCAGCGGACAGTCCCTTGTCGCCGGCAAAGGTGGCACCAGAACCAGCAAGTTCTTCCCTATATTCGAAATGAGTTATCAGGAGGTAAGTGGAAACACAAAAGACGCACTCGATGCGGAGAAGGGTGTTGTACTTGGCAACACGCTCGGAGCGAGCGGGAGCACCAGTCTTGATCTGGCCAGTGCCGAGGGCGACAACGAGGTCGGCGATGATGGTATTCTCCGTCTCACCGCTACGGTGAGAAATCATGACACCCCATCCGTCGGACTGGGCGAGCTGGGCACTACATATATCCATCCAATTGTAGTTAGTATATGTATTCTCTGATTATCACCAGTGGACTTACGCCTGGATAGACTCGGAAATGGTGCCGATTTGGTTAACCTTGAGGAGTAGACCGTTGCAGGCCTTCTTCTCAATGGCGGTCTTGATGCGGATGGGATTGGTAACGGTCAGATCATCACCAACGATCTGGATGCCGCTGAGCTTGGTGAAGTGAGTCCACGCCTCCCAGTCATCCTGGTCGAAGGGGTCCTCAATCGAGACGATGGGATACTTCTGAACGTAGGAGAGGTAGAGGTCGGCGAGCTCGACACCAGTGATCCACTTGCTGGGGTCGGAGTTGGGATTCTTGAAGTCAAGATCGTATTTGCCATCCTTGTAGAACTCGGAGGAGGCGACGTCAAGGGCGATCTTGATCTTGCCCTCATAGCCGGCCTTTTTGATGGCCTCGGAGAGAAGCTCGAGCGACTCCTCGGCACCAGAAACGTTGGGGGCAAAACCTCCCTCGTCACCGACGTTGACGGCTGGTAACAATCTTATCAGTAAGATGGCAGAGTTAGCGATCTCTGAAACCCACCATCGATACCGTACTTGGCAGTGATGACCTTCTTGAGGGTGTGGTAGGTCTCAGTTCCGATCTTCATAGCCTCAGTGAAGGAGGCGGCGCCGGTGGGGAGGAGCATGAACTCCTGGAAGGCGAGCTTGTTTCCGGCATGGGAACCACCGTTGATGACATTGAAGGCGGGGACGGGGAGGACGAAGGGAGCCTTGACACCAGCGAGATCAGCGAAGTGCTGGTAGAGGGGAACACCTTTCTCAGCAGCACCGGCCTCAGCAACGGCGATGGAGACACCGAGGATGGCGTTGGCACCGAGCTTGCCCTTGTTGGCAGTTCCGTCGAGTTTTATGAGGAAGTCATCGATCTCAGTCTGCTGAGTGACCTTGAGACCAGACTTGATCAGCTCGGGGGCGATCACATTGTTGACATTGGCCACGGCCTTGCTGACGCCTTTGACAAGGTGAGAATAGGAGATTAAGCGGATGAAGAGAAAATACCTTTTCCAAGGTACTTGTCCTTGTCACCATCGCGCAGCTCAACGGCCTCGTGGATACCTGTGGATGCACCTGAGGGCACAGCAGCGCGGAAGCGGCCTAAAACGCGTCGAAAAAAAAATCAGCAACGTCACATCGACGCGCAACCGTGACTGCCGACGCACCCTTCTCGGTGTGAACGTCGACCTCGACAGTGGGGTTACCACGGGAGTCGAAGATCTGTAACATGATGAGTTCGACGCGGGACACGATGACGACGAGCCTACCTGGCGAGCGAAGATTTTGGTGATAGACATGGTGGTGAAGATGTGAGGATGAGTCGACTGACGATTTTGATCGATACGCGACTTTTATCTTAATCTTTTCCCACGCACGTCATTGGTCGATTTTTGTCGGCCTCCCCCAATCTTTCGGACTTGATTTTGGTGCGGCCTAGCCTCCGAAACATGGTGGCATATGCATGTTATCTCACTTAGCTATGTATTGACTCAGTCTTAAACCTGTGTTCCATGATGGAAATCACATCGTTCCATTTGGCCCGATTCAATGAGATATCTAGGTTACATCTTGAAGGCAGAAAAATTAATTGCCACATCTGGTTAGATAGAGGGATCATCAACCCACAAATTACCGCTGAATCCTCGCCAAGTCATCGGTCTTGAGAACGTGATCACTTTCCGCGCCTGCGCCCCTCGCCTTTCTTTCCAACTGGCAAGGATTTCAACAATGCCGCCTGCTTGCGGTTCTTATTCTTGACATTGGCATTGGAATAGAAATTCTCTGCCTTGCGCTATTGATTGGGCGGGTATGAGTTGATCCTTACCAAAACATAAGATAAGCAAGCCGTACCTTATTCGTCTTCATACGCGCAGCTTTTTTCGCTTGTGAACCATCATCTCCATGATCAGATTGCTCCGCTAGAAGAAAAAGAATCAGATTGGACGACAAGTCAGTGAATGGGCAGGGGGAACACACCTTCAACGATGTCATTTCCATCTGCATCGACATTGGGGACATCATCCTCCTTGATACCCTCGAAGACATCATTCCAGGATAACTCCTCTTCCTCCGCTGCATCATCCACATCTTCAAGATCCCCAGCGTCACCATCGTCCTCCACACCTTCAACATCTTCTTCCTCAAGCGGCTTCACATCCTCCGCCAAGAACGTGTTCTTCTGGATAATCGAACCCAAGTTCTGCTTCACACCAGGCACCTCCATCTGCTCAGGCTCTGTCGCCTTGCCCTTGCCCTTCGCGTTCGCCTTCTCCTGTGCCCTCTTCCTCTTCTTCTCCTCCACCCTGTTCAGCTCCTCCGATCGTTCAGGTGGTGGGACAAAGAACGGTATCCGTCCGCGCACCCAGTCACTCAAGATGATCTTGGCCACAGCTTCCGCGTCAGGCTCACCACCCTTCAATAGACGGCCCTTCATCCGCGCGAGCTTGTCAAGGAGTACCTCCGGGGCCCAGTTTTGAGTCTTGTCATCGGGATTCGGGAGATCCAGTCCATATGTACGGGCAAGATAGAGAGGCTTGACACGTTCCATAAGCGCGGGAATGTGCTCCGAAGGTGTTGGTAGGGCTTCAACACGCACAACTCCCTTGAGGACAGTTGAGGTATGGGAATCTTGGGCGGATGCCGGGACGATTCCGGGGCAATCGATGAGATATATTCTCCGTGTAAGGGTGATATATTGCCAGACCTAAGAATACAGAACGGTCAGGTATGGAAGAGTTGGCGGAGGTAGAGAAGCATGCCTTGGTTTCACCGGGAACAGGCGCTACAGTGCAAACTTTGTTGCTCTTGAGGGTATTTATGACACTACTCTTTCCAACATTGGGGTAACCGATAAAGCCAACAGATATTTGCTTCTTATCAGAGTGCAGCTGCGCAAATTGTCGAAGCAGCTGGATGAGTGAGCCCTTACCAAACGAGTGGTTGGGGGAAGCGTGAAAGGCGATGGTAGGGAATTTCGGGGTTAGGTGTTGGATATAGCGAGCTGTAACCCAATTCGGCACCAAATCGCACTTGTTGATGACAAGAACGACTTGCTTGTGCGATTTTTCTTTCTTGATGTAGTCTATCACGGAATCACACATCGTGCCCAGCGGGTCGCGGGCATCTAAGATGTGTAGAATGACATCGGAGGAATCGATGACTTTGTAGAGTTCGCCGTAAATTCGACGAGATGTTCCTTTGGCGTAGATGGGCTCGTTGTAATCAGCATGGGTGGGGGCTTCTACAATGGACGAAGCCAATGGTTCTGAAAAATCACTATGAGCGGGCATTTGAAATGGGGGGTACGACAATACGGACCTATGGCAGCAGAGACTGTGTCTGCCTCGTCCGCACCAGCTGCACCAAGTTTGCCAAGTTCCTCAAAGGTTCCAGCGTCAATCCTAGGCCGTTTCCGTTGTGCTTTTGGGCCAAATGTCTCAGAAAAAGGCTCAGTTTCAACAATATGGGGCCGCTAAAGACAATAAGCCACAAGGATGCAATTTTTTCAAGGAAGCGTACCTTGAGGGTATGGGGGTTTTGGGCATCATCAAGAAGGGCCATCGGGAGCTTGTTGCGTCGGAGAAGCACAGAGTATGGGTCATTCTTCCTCTCCGAGAGGCTCGTGCGGAAATGGTCCAAGGCAGTCTGCGATATGACTCTTGTATTACCTGCAAATAATCAGCTTCCATAAATGCGAACCCCATTTCTCAACACTCACCAAACCACCTGCGGTCAGGCTGCACCCTCCCCGGCTTCGTCTCGTCCTCGCCCTTCTGGAACGCAGCAGCTTGTATAATTTTGCCGTCCTTGTCCCGCACGGCCTTCCCTGAGTTGAGCATCTTGAGGCGGGTGACTTGCTTCCCTGTGCGATAGAAATTCTCGCCCTTCACCCGGGCGAGAGAGATTTTTGGGCCAGAGCCCGAAGACTTCGCCTTGCCAGGCGATGGCGCTTTCTTCGACGGTGCCATTGTGGTAGTGTGAGGCGGAAAGGTGGAAGGGGATGTCAAAAATAATCCTTGATCAAAACGTTCACACGGTCAATACTATGTCTGGAGTTGTTCAATATATATTAAGTATAATTTAAGTAGCCCTACCAACCTGTGGCTAGACATCGCCCTATAACTAGATGAAGATGTAGCAGTGCCCAACTCTCCCAGTTGTGTCGTGGTCTCTCACCACAGCAATGAAACCGAAGAAACCGAGAACAATCAACAATCATGGATGCTATGTAGGGCCAGGACCTATGGAGGATTCAGGCTAGTACATATGTGTGCCTTATCCTTAATTGGCACCTAGTCGATCAAATGAGATTATATTTTATGGATATGACGACCACAAATGAACACTGAAGATTCGTCGTTCTCAGGGGAAAACAAAACTCACCCCAAGGTCATAACAGGGCTGCCTCCCCGTGCTGTAATTGAAATGCCAGGCGATGGTGTCTGCGGAGCAACCTGCTTCGACATGGATGATGTCAAAATTATTTTTATATATAAACAATCACAGGGACAATCAAGGGAATTCAGTGTCTTTCAATAAGAGGCTGACAACTTACAATGTACAGAGGATAAATGAGCTGCGAAGAGGTGACTGAAATTCTCCTTGCAATTTGTCGGGCCTTCCGATCTCGACAAGATCACACCTCGCTCCCAGCTTTCGACGTCGACTTTGGCACCGCATATCTTCGAATTATCCTTACTTCCCAGTTCATCTCCCTTCGATATAACCCTCTCTTTCTCCCTCCCTGCACACTGTGTCTTCATACTTCCCTGCGACGGCAGGCGACAACAAATTAGCATATCATCTTCAAAAAAAAAGTCCGATTGACACTGAAACGTCTTTTGATACCTTGGGAAAGCGCTGACAGTGAATGATAGACGCTTTAAGTATCGGACAGTTCATTTACATTCTGCACACTCTCTCCAAAGCAATACAAGAAATCATGAGGCTGACATTGAATTTTCCACGCACCTCATGGTGATCGGTAGCTCGAAAGAAGGAAAATCAAACCCTCATCTCTCCAGCAACAATCGGTAGGTTTTTAATCTGAACGCCCACTGGCTTCACCGACTCTGTCTCCGAATCTTGCGTCATCCCACCTTATCCGACGCGTTGTCCACGCTCAGAGTACCCCAATTCACCGCCTCCACCGCAAATCCCTTGTTATTCCTCCCTTTTATTTGAGGCCGAGTAATATTGTTCCATGAATCATGCTGATTTTGACTGACTTATCAACAGCATCCTTCCACCACCTCCCGTGTCTCGACCTTCTTTGGCTACGTTGTTGCCCCTCGTATCAACGAGTACAGGACATTGCCTCTCCAATGCTTAGTTATGATGTTGTAAGCGTGGTCCCCAAGCACGCACATGAGAACCTATACAGCCAAAAGGCGAGACAACTGAACAGATACCTGTTCAGCCACTGCATGCTATATATGTAGCAGTATGAGTTCTGCTGTAAGCCACACCAGGCTTACAGATGTATCCCCAAGAGTCCCGCCAATAGAAAGATTGTGCAAAAACGGTCCTCCCGTACATTAAAAGATCTGCACTCCATGAACAGGGAATCAATCGATGAAGTTTAATACCCTCTAAGGGGCAGTCGGTGCCCAAAGTAGGTCGTGTGTTGTGTATTCATGCCATCAGTTCTAAAGGATCGTACAAATCAGTTACTTCTCGATGCCGAGCAGAGCCATCTCACGTCACATACTCGATACCCTTGCGACCCTGAACGAGTTCATCGAGCAGAAAATAGTGCTCACTAAGTATGAAGTTCATGGTAATTGATTGTGCACCTCTCACTATGCGCCACAACTTAAGGCATGATATAGATTTTAGCAAACGGTTAAAGTTTAGATGAACCTTTGACATTCGATCAGTTCATCAATAATATTCAGTCCATCCCAAATCTCAAGCCTGATAATTGTTAATGTCTCAGACCGCATCAAGTAGGCTTTCCCAAATATCCTATAATCACATCAACTGACAAAATTAATCAGGCAACTCGACGACCGAGATAAATACGTAAAAGGTTTGGCTGAGTCCCTAAAACCCAGAATCTCTCTGAAGCACGTCCTGACTTGACCTAATTCCTCGTCGACACGGACGAGCTGGATGCCAGCTTCAAAAGGCTGGTGAGCGAAGCGAATCGAGAAAGCATAAGGCGCAAGCTTGTAGAACGAAGGTGTAAGGAATTGGTCCGAAGCTTGGCCAGTTTGCCGGCGTCTGCTGGACATGAAAAATGACCTGCCTGGAGAGGACCATAAATCTGTACCCAGGCCTTGGATCAACCCTACATGGATCGTGATTTTATCGCTCAAAGCTCACTAACCCATCACGCGACACGCTACTCTCACAGGCTTCGTTCGACAGGCTCCAATCCCTCCTCGCCCGATTAAAGTCATGTAAATTAGCGCCGTCGAGTCCCTTCCCTCCCTTGTACTGGCAACTATGAAGATAAGATGTTACATGCTGCAAGAATCCATGAAAACAGAGCGGAAAAGCGATATCGATAAACAAGAAGGATTGGGTGGATGATGTCGCGGATGATTGGTGCTTGACATTGAATGTTGAATATTGAGCTTTTGGTATGACGATTAAACAAGAGGCACGGAAGTGAATGAGGCGGTGATGGCACCCGAGTGCGATATTAATTGAATAAGGTTATCACCGGGAGCCTGAGGGAAGTTGACAATCAAAGCAAGGCGTCGCCTTCCTTGCCTTCCTTAACAAGGTGCCGCCACTCTTCTCTCCACTCACGCATGCTAGCACGAAGTTTCTTGTCGCCGAGCATGTGCTTCATCCATGCCATAAGGACGTCCTCGTCTTCGGCAACGAAGAACGAAGAGAGGAGTGAGAGAATGGTTTCAAAGTTTGCAGAGGCCGATGTGATTTGATCTACAAGTTGCATAAGCACCGAACATGGAGTACTAGAGAAAGATACATACCACGATAGACCCACACGATCGCCACCGCCACTCCGACGAACACTTCGTAACCCTCCAACAGAAATGCGTCCCACATCCTGAGCTGCATCTGGAACGGCACACTCCCACAGAAGAGGGTGATGTACCACTTGGTGGCATACGCCGTTGTGGACACGCCGTGCTTTTTGCACGCCTCGTAGACCTGTGGCATCGTAGACTGCATGATACGTTCTTGGATATATATGTTTTCCAGGAGGCCGGGGAAGCCGGGGGAGAAAAGTGTGTGGAGAGAGTAATGGGGGCTTGAGTGGAGGATGACGAGGGCGGCGTAGGCACGAGGAGGGGTGAGGTAGGAAAGGAGGGTGAAGGTGATGGGGCCCATGCCTTGGACGTAGCCGCATTTAGGACAGAGGAGCGAGAAAGAGTGGAGGACGTGGAAAAGGGACCTTTGGCTGTAAGGACTATCAGATGGGAAGGAAATGACTGGGGAGTATGAAAGCACTTACCCAGCACCATACCGCGTTCTAAACATAATATGACCACTGATCGTCCGCGGTACATCGAGATCAATCTGTATGTCATACGTTGACGGTTTATCCAGAGCTTCGTTGTACTGTTTCTCCAGCTCCTCCATGCCCCTTCCTCCCGTATGTCTAGCCATGAGCAGTTCCCATGACGCTGGTCGCCAAGCGTCCGGAATGCCCTTATACACGCGTCTTCGAAGCTTAGCCTCCTTAGCCTGCCGTACTCCCCATATTGTAACGTTCGCCCCGGGATCGCGCTTGAGGGGTGTGAGCATCCTCGTCCACTTACCAATTCGAGAAGCCTCCTTGGGGGGCGTGAGGACGGGTGGGAGTGCGCTGAGGGCTGTTGCAGATGAAGAGGCATTTGGAGGTCCTGCAGCGACTGGTCCAAGACGCTTGAGGAGGGGGACGGAAGAGAGGAGCACGAGACGGTCGTGTGATGGTACAGCGAAAAACCCGTAGCTAATGTGATTCAATACAGCTTTTTTGTGGGTTAACACGCCACTCACCGGTCTACGCTCGCGATTGTGCTTAACTCTTTGGCTGTGAGAGACTTGGACTTTTCTGAACCGTCGCCGAGTGCAGCATTGGCATTGAGCTGGCTGGCACGACTCGGCCCTATTCGGGCGCGAGTACGTTCAACACCGTCCTCAAAACCATCGCCCTTGACACCAGATACCTCGAGCTGGGCATAGGTGCTTCTTACATGGAAAGCGTCCATGTCCTCTCCCTCAGACGGCGTCAAAGATATTTTACTCGCGACTGGATGCTTTAGAGAAAGAACACGAGGCGGAGTCACGGGCCTCGAAGAGGTCTGCCGTGGGGGTGGTGTAGCATGTCGAGAAGGCGGCAGAGATGGTGGAAGAGGAGGAAGAGAGAGGATGTCACGATCAGAGTCTGATCTCACGTGTGAGTATCTTAGACTCGCGTTCTGGGTTAAGTGGGATAGACGGGACGATGTCGCACTCGTCCGTAAGCTCAGGCTCTCCCTTGCGTCCTCTGAAGCATGCAGCGACGACGAAGTCGGGGTCGGGGTATATATGCGCGTCGGCACTGGCTTTACCTGCGCCTGGGGGTCTATTGAATCGTGTGTTATGTCGTGATCATCATAATACGCCAGCTCTGTGTCATCGTCCTCGTTCTGTGTCGAAAGGCGGTGATTGTCAGGAAGCCTTATTTTAACAGTCGGCACTGGAGGCACTACGACGCTCCCATGGCCCTGGCCATGTGTTTCGTGTGATTTTCGATCACTTAGTGACGACGCGGACCAACTCGTTCTCTGCCGCTCCTCGCCGTACATGGAATATATAGAAAATATTGTCGTCTCTGACGTTGGACGGGCCCTGGCCTGTGTACTGTTGAACGAACTGGGTGATGAGGGTTGGGTGTGTAAGTTTGAATTCAATGGGGGAGCCAGGACCAGCGCTGGAGAGTCTTCCATCGACCGTGATAGGCGTCTAATGAAACAAGAGAACAGACAATTTGGAAAAAGGAGCGGAAATGTTGACACGATGTCGAATGGGTTCAGAACTAAATGATTAACGTCAAACTTGTGTGGCTGTGCTGTCTTTAACCCGCCCTTTGACCTTCTCCACCATTACCCCGTTCCACCGGTTCTAATGTCTGGCCTATCCCCACTTATACTCCAGCAGCCTAGCAGTCTATGTATAGTGTACGGTATATGCTGTGGTAGACTATACAGTGCTGGTTACGGAACCTATGGAACCTCTACATTCTCCGGCTGCGGTTCAATCGGTCACAAGACCCTAGGGGACTCAATCTTTGCCCTGGTGACAGACAGACGCCTTCAAAGAAAACGTCCCAACCAGGACCAGTTTACCATGCCAGGGCCTGGGAACGGGATTGATAACTTAAAAATGATTCACGCCAGTTGACCTTAGCACCTGTTTCACAGTGTGACTAATAGTAATCGAAAGAAATACTTTTCACTGAGGTGGGTTTGAATGGCTTCCCAGGAAGCAGGCAAAACCTCATCTGGGGTGTCCCTGCAATGGACACAGGTCCAAGTTGCGTTTCTCGGCAGGGGGATCTCCTTGGGTTTTGCAAAGTGTCTGCCCAAGGCTTCCGCTCGGTTATGTGAAGATTTTGGGTGACGCTCGAAAGCTTCAACGGCCGCATCAAGTTGTTCAGGCGCAATCTTTTTCCATGCCAATTCGCGGCCAGAGTGTTCGAACCCTTGATGCTCCACCTGGTTAGAGTCAGTCGCACGAGCGCCAATAAACTATGTAGACTGGTAACGTACAGCGAGACGCCACGTAAAAATGGGCATTTCGTATGCTTGCTTCTCGTTGAGTATCTGTTCCTTTCCGCTGCACTTTCCGCCGCACTTGAGACATGCGAACCACATCCCGAGATTGTCCATATCGTCTGCAGTCGTCGATCCCGGATCTAAGCCCGCCAGCTCCACGAGAACCTTGACATATTCGCCCAACCGGGTGTTCATCGACAGAGGGTGAGCAGACCACTGTCGTCGCTGGACATGTGGACTAGGGAGCGCCCTTGCTGGCTCCTTTGGTTCAGGAAGTTCCTCAACGAGTTGCCATTGAGAGGGCTCCTCCCGCACTCTCCTGGACAAGCAATAATGTCCTTTGACCTCCGGATAGAAGAGAGGTGTGAGACGGTTGTTGCTAGGTGAATGACAGGGGTCAAACTCGAAGTCCGAATCATCCGTATTATACGGAATGTCTGGATCCTCCGCTGAACAAGTCTTGAAGGTGCATTTAAGGCATGTAAACACTGTCGTCGCCAACTTCAGTTTCCTCGGTAATGCCACTTCCTCTGGTGAAAGAATTATTTGTGCGTGAGACTTGAGCCAGGGAGGTAAACAGTCGTTGAGGGCGCCGAACTCTGGTCCAGTATCATTACCATGACTTTCGTCTGGTTTCAAGGAATGCTCGTTTTCAAGGACGCCTATGAACTCGCCAAAGTTGTTCCAGTTTTCCTTCGTCAAGTTGTAGCAATGGCCCTCAATAACTTCGTCTTTCATAACTTGTAGGAGATGAAAGTCGAGAGATTGCCTCCACTTCGTGACAAAGCCGGGAATCAAGGGAATGACATTCCCAAAACTTGACTCATCCACCGTCACTTCAGTAGGCTGCTCTAGAATCTCTTTGACAGGAGGGAAGGCGCAGAAATCTAAGCCTGAGGGGATCATTTCGTTGGTGGATGGAAGGAATTGTGCCACATGAGTCCGAAATATGGCAACTGCGCTTAGCTTGCGCAGATTTACAAGCTCGATATGTTCATGTTTCAGTCGTTTTACGCGCACATCAGCCATAAATTTGACCAAAGTTTCACGAATGTTCGCCCAGACTGAAAAGTCGACCAGCTGTTGAGAAAGCAAGGGATAACAAGCAGGAGTCACATACTGCATTCGGTGAGTTTCTGGGGTTGATTGACAACCTCATGATTTTCAAACCTATGGTAGGGACGAATGTATGCAAAGTCGGGCTCGTATCCGAGTGCCACGAGCTTCTTGACAATCCTGGCATGGCAATTAGAAAGATTAACGGTGTTGGTGAGGGCACCTACGCTTCACGCCTCTCGTCTCTCAGTAGCTGCAGTTCGGTGTTTCGATCCTCGCTTTGAGATTTCCCCCACTTCTTGCATAACGCAGCATGCTGTGGTAGCATACTCTGTGAGTGATACCTCAAAGGCGACCCCCAATACGTACCGCCTTGATGTCAGCCATAATTTTGCGCCTTTCCTTGATGAAAGCCTTACGGGCATTGTCATCGACACATGTGGCAAACACTTCCTTCATCTCCGCGAGATCTTCATGGAATACGCTCACCCATGGCCACGGTCGGTTCTCTAGTTGGCAAATAAGTGAAGTCAAATGGCTCATTTGAGGCTATACGCACTGCTTAGCCGATAAGGCAAGAGGGTGTGGATAGGGAAATGGTCCAGGTTAGTCATATCGGAGTCATCAGTAGCGCATATTTTTTCCATGAGTCTGTCACGAATCTTTAAGCATTTTTGACAGCGGAGGTATAATTAACTCACTTCTCTTTGGCACATGTGCTGCATATACGCAGCCTCATTATCCATTCAACAACTCTCACGGTAGAGTTGAAGCAAATCTTGCCGCTCGAGATCAACACAGATGCGCATTATAGAACAAAGGAAGTCGTACATGACAATGAGCATCGTAAACAAGGCTTGCCCATGCAGGCTCACTCATCCCAGATGGGCAAGGAGGCAACTTAGGAATGGTTTCAAAAGCCGCCTTCCAAATCGGTAGCGAGGACTTGTTCATAAGGAGGCGCCTGAATTCCTTCGTTACGCGCGCTAACTTCAGCAAATCGTAGGGTTGAAGATGTCCAATGATCTGTTCCAGGAAGCTAGTATGATACTCTGCAGGAAGTAGTGAATTGGTGGTGACCTCGAAAAGTATGTCTATCGGGAGCTCCAGGAGCGCCGATAGCTTTCCTTTGACGCGTCTTCTTCCAACTCTTTTGCAAACGATCTGCTTACCATCATCACCAATATATTTGCCATCCCTGAGTGAAGCCCCCTCAAATTTGTGCTTTTTTGAAGCGCGAAGTGTCATCGATCGTTTGCTAGGCGTAAGCTTGCGCAGCCGTGGAAAGTTTAAGAAAACAAGAGATGAGCCGGGAGCCGAAACGCGTTTAACGCGCCAATCACGTGCTTATGGCCCTCTGTTGTTCAGTTGTCCATCAATGCTGTCACTAGTCAGTCCTAAACTGTGTTCTGATGCCTGCGATAACTGGGTGGTCGGGTTCTACCTTCAGTTCCAGAGTTCAACCAGAGACTCTTCAACATTGTGGCGACGGATGACTATATGTGCGCTGAGCGTCTATAGGATACAAGATGTAGCTCAGTGCAGCGCACAGCTTTGGTGGCCAAGAAACAGAGAACATGGACATATCCAAAGATAACGCGCGCCTGAAATGTCAGTGTTGAAGACATTGACGTTGAGATAATTCAAAGGCGAACAGTGAAGCCGTAGGGGCCAATCTGCATCACATCTGCAACACCAAAGTTATTTCTGTCTCTAAAGCGAGACCGTTTTCTTGACATATACTATGTCTCCAACGTTTGCAATTCCGCTTCCAGTTAAAGCGCCGTTGCACCCGACGCACGGTCATGGCATGTCGTCTGCGCGGAGCCCAGTGCGGAACTTCATCAGGACTTTATACGGAACTGCTTTATCACGCAGGCCAGTTTCGGATGATATATTTGGGAGCTACATCGGAAAAAGATCAGTCCTCAAAGCGAAACAAATGGGGGTGAAATTCCCAGTACCCGACTCACCAAGCATCTCACACACCGACTAACAACATGAACCTCATGCGCATCTCTTTGACCGAAGGTTATCTCCTCCCATGCATCCTCTGCAAAGCCCCCTGCGCCCTCCACAAACATTAGGCTTAAAGCGCCTCACCTCCGCCTTCCGTTCTCCCCAATCCTCTCCAGTACCCTGGACACCGATGTGTTCTCTCACTTCGACCTCCAACTCGTCTATGCTCTCCTTGCTCATAATGAGGAGAGGGTACCCATCATAGAATTTCGTTTGCGACACCACTGGGATGAGAAGAAGCGAGATCGGAGATCCGATGACGTGGACCCTTATATACGAGGTGTACAAGCTTCTTGAAGAAAAGAGATGCAATAGCTGAAGCTGTGGAATCTGTACGAGGACTACAAGGGGAGAGAAGGGGAAGGCTGTGACCAATGTATCCGTTGAAGGACCCGGAGAAAAGACCCAGCTTGTCCAGGCTGGCTATCATTTAGTGAAAAGGGAAGATGACAAGCGTAAGACAACATACATCTGCCAATCTTTCAGTACCTCTAGTGACGGATGCAATGGAACGCGGAATTCGGTACAATCTTCAGGCGCATCAGGCGGGAAGCTAATAGCCAGAGATCGACCGTTGGGATCCGTGGGGTCTGCTTCGATTCGAGGATGGATTAAAACCATGGCAGGAAACTGACGTGCGGTGATTATTGCGTTCGTAGTGGCGTCAACGAAGTGCCATTCTCTGTCATTCTGGGTGAACTCCTTAGTTATCTGCTGGAATAAGGCTGGAATAAGGGTGAAATGGATTTCAATGGAGTGGAGTGATACGAAAACTGTTGTACACCATGTTCTGTGGGCCAGATTGGTACGACACGATATCGCTTGAAAAGCATCAAAGAAAGAAAAAGTCAACACATCTCGAGTCCAAGCGGTGTATATTTACAACTCTGCACAGACTTCCCACGGCAGTGAATTTCGACGCGAAAATCGGCAACGGTTGACCAACCAACTTTCATGTGGTTCAAAAACCGATGTTCAGAAAACAATTATTAGTCTAGAAGCATGAAAAGGACCAGCCATTTGAATAAATGGATTGAACACAAACTCACCTGGATAGGATGGATCAATATTTCAACCCTCACCGTCCCAATGATGGGCTTCACCGCATCGTGGGCCCTCTGCATGGTCTTGCTCGTCTTCTATTTATCTTCTAAAGGACCATTTCGTGTTGTGCTGAATCCGAGGCACTTTGTCTAGAGCGATGGTAGGCCAGACGGAAGACAATGAACGAGGAGGCGACTGCTGCTGTTGTCAAACCGAGAGAGGTGACCAAGAGGATATGGTTGCGAGCGGCAAAGAGCTGCAGGGCGTCTATTCGATGCCATCCCGTCTTGAAAGCCATGATAGTAGAAGGGAAAATGGTATTACATCGTCGTAGGTGTATACAACATGTGGAAAAACGGAAATTTATAAGTCACTGGGTGAGATCGGCCAATTTCCGTTGGGTGGCTGTGAATAAATCTGATGGCCAAGTCTTGTATCCACCAAGTAGCGTAGACAAACGAAGTAACTAACGATCGATGAATTACCATCCATCTTCACCGAAGCTGAATGTTCAATTAGCACCCACTAAGTAAAAACGTAGTTAGATATAAGGATGCCGGGTCACAATCCTTCACCGTGACATGCGTCGCATACAAAGTACTTGCCCCAAAAGATCGAAACGCGTTGTAGCCTAATCATTTTAACAAGACAAGTGGAGAGCACAGCCTTTTCCAGCCTCTTTTGGCGATACTGTTGGACATTTTTATGGGGATGGATGAATGACAAAAATCCATGATGGCCATTAAGTCTACCTATTAGTCTCCCTTCTTCAATGTTATTATCACAGACAACAGTCTCGTAGTCTTGTATTTGCCAGACAAGCGCATTGATTATAGTTTTGGTGTTATCATGTCAAGTAAACAGAACAATTTTACAATGCGCCACATTATTCCCTAGCAACCACCACGATGCAACAAACTGCTGTGTAGTCTGCAATTCTTCAAAACGAACCACAATTTCCTCACTTATCCATGCTTTTGGATGACTTGCATCGCCCATCAGATTGGTGCCGCTTTGGCACGAATATCACAGAATTCAACTCCGCCAGTGTTGTTTGCAAGCGCTGTGAAAGTCGAATCAATCAAAGTGACTCGTTCTGTATTCCTAAGGAAGGAGGTACACAGTCTGATGTGAATGAGTGGCACATCTCTGCCATCCAATCTCAGCGAGCCCTGGATAAAATGAGACACGCCATTGAATGGTTTGAACATTAACAAGGCTCCAGAACATCAAGTCTTGTGTACTTGCCTTTTCCGTACCGCTTAAGCACAGCTTATTCATAATGTAGGTGTGCCAGTCCATCTTCTTTACCACAATAGGCAGTCCATGATGTGAAGAGAACGCGATTTGTATTGTTTGTGGTTTGTTTCTTCGAGGGACAAGAGAAGTGGCACTTGTGATGTTTTGTCACGGTCGGGTATATAAGGCCCCTGGTAAGTTGAGCCTCTTCAGCACCTTCCTTCTTCCACTCCCCTTCACCTTCGATATCCCTCCTCCTCTGACCTCTTCCCTAGGTCCTAGCTGCCAAGTCCACCTCTGCTCCTACTTGATTGCTCACGCCACGCTCTCTCCTTCGCCACATCGATACTCTGGACTCGCTTGGCTTGGGCTTTGTAGTATGGAAGCTTACCGGGGCTCACAAGACGCAATAGACAGCAAGAAGAAGGCGAAAATCAAAACTAACAGCAGATCACGGAGAATCTCTGGTGCAAGATGCTCGAAGTCGATCGCCGGTGGCTTTCTCTAGGCTGATGATCCCGCAAGGACCAGACTTGGGCATACAATGATCCTGGATAAGTTATCGGCTGAACTCTCGCTGGAATACCGAGGCAAGAGGACTGAGGACCGAGACTGGCTGAGAATAATGAAGCATTCCACCGGCAAGCACCCTCAGGTGGGAGGGCATTGGAAATTATACGGTGACGTGAGATTTGTGTGCATCAAGCGGGCCACTGCAAGAACCTTCCTGGGGATGGGGTCGTCGTCCGACTCCACGTGCACCCTTGCCGCGGGTCCCTAGGCTTAAGCTGAGCTAGCTCGGCGAACAAATGCACGTTAATATATGGACCAATGCCTCGCTCCCGTGGACTACGTCTGTTTTTCTGTCTATCTCACTCTCTTGCACTCACTGACTGGTGTTGATTAGGTCATCAGAAAATGTGGCCAGAAGCTAGCGCAACACTTCTTATTGTGGCGTTAATTCATCTACTCCGATAATCCTGACAGACGAAGACATAAGCCACCACACAGAACCACAAAAAAGAAAACGCCAAAAGAAACGTACCAAAGCCACTCAAAAGTATGGTCCCATCCCAGGAACCAGTGTCATCACGAAAAAAAAACATATCAGAGGATGCCCTTCCTATTCTTGCCTAACGTATAGAATAACATAAAACTGCACAGGAATCGTACTCACACTTTTATGTGCCCACGATACTGAAGCTCAACACCAAAAATTTCAAGTTTCTTCTCAAATTATGGCCACTGGCTGTTAACCGTTGTTGATGGTGTGCATTCTTTTGATTCAACGCTAGCTTTGCACAGAACCTGATAGTCTGCTCAGTCTCTAGACTACGATACCCTTTCTAACATTGGCAACAATGTTCCAATATACCCCCAAAAGTGGCACTCACC
>JABCKO010000009.1:0-11539 GCA_018855915.1 Tephrocybe sp. NHM501043
GGATGAGGAGCTTCGGGCACAGTGGAGAGAAGTTCAGCTGGATCCTCATCTGCAAGGCGACAGATCAGAGTTCATATGTCTTGACGAAACAAGCAAGAATGACATGCCGATATGGTTGAGCCCCTCGTGAACAACAAGCCGAGCTGCAGGATATGTTTGTATGGGGCAATTGCTACTCTCTTCTTGCTGCTACTATGACAGTCAATGGCTACCTCACAACATGCATTGTTCCTGGTTCTTTTGATTCGCTTGAATTCTATGACTTTGTACAGGAGGAGGTGGTGCATTTCCTTTTCTCTTTGTAATATAGCTAATGATTCCTCAAAACTTCCCAAATGAACCTGTTTCTAGATGAACATTACATTCTTGTGCCTCAACAATTGCTGTATACATCATAATGATGCAATCAAATCGTGCAACTAGTCAAAAGCGCAGGTAACGGTCTGATATCTTCAGTTCTGTATACTTAAATTTTCAAAAGATATCTGATTTTGTATCTCCCTGCATACTCTCCTGATATGAATCCCATTGAAGAGTCCTTCAGTACTTATAAGTCTACCAGCTACTTCTGATTATCTGTGTGGCTCATTTGTTGAAGTGAAAGTATATCTTTATCAATATGCTGTGCCATGAGCCTGATCCGATTTGAACCTTGTTGGAGATATGTGGATGCATCATAAGGGACATGTGTCAAAGGTGGTTTGCAAACTTGGGTTACTTACATTTGGTAATGGAACATACAATACATGCTATTGGTTAGGTTGTTTACAGTGATGTACAAGCTACAGACTGGATAATTTACAATGAATGGAGCAGAAGAACAAATGACACAGCAAAGGATGAGGTACAGTTGTAAAGTGCAAGGTCCAAAATGAATGCAGTGATGAGCATAAGCAGTAGAACATACAACAGGATGACCTTATTCTTCAAATAGTGAGGTTTGAAAAGGGCCAATGAGGTTTTTGAGTACGTAGTGCTCAAGGAGTTTGACGTACCTTCCCTTGCTGATTTTGGCCTCCACAATTTGTTCAAATTCCGTTTTAAATTTGTGGACTGAGGGATGATTTGGTGGAGTCTGTGTGACTTTGATGTTTGGAAAATCAAAGGTAAATGTGAGGTTTGGGTGCTTCTCCAGCAAGCCTGTGTGCCACAGCTCCTCCTCCCATGCTTCAGCAATATAAGGGGAAACTCTTTAGAATGCAGTAGTCATAGAGAGGTTGGATGGAAGAAGAGAAAGGAATGTCTGTTGAATTGTTTCAAAGCCTTGCCTTTTCTGCATGAGGGCACATCTGAGCTCCATGTCTGGTAGAGCAATATCCACTGCAGAAATGGCAGCTCAGACCTGTGCACTCTGCTTGACATCCCTCCCTCTCTTTGTCAGTTTTGGCATACTGCTGATCTATCTTGCATGACTAGGGTTCCACCAAATCACTTGGTGAGGGTGGGGTGTTTGCCATCCCAGATTTACTGCTCTGTGCACTTGCCAATGCTGTGTGGGTGCCTCCCAAGACATATGGCACAAGCCACAAGAGGTTTGCCTGTGCCCTTAAGTTGCACAAAAACCCCATCCTTGCAGAGTTTCTCACCTGGCCCAAATGAAACAGATCCCTTGCCCTGTGTGAGAGCTATTAACTCTGCTACCTTGACCTGAAGCTGTTGATGCATCCCATCCATGTATACACATAGGATTTTTAAAGAGCCATGCACATTTCATGAGGAATCTACAAAGCCAGGTTGGTTATCAGATTGCACAATGTTGCAAGAGAACCCCACAGATTTCCATTGCATGGTATGTGTATAAGGGGTCTGAAGGGAAGGAGGGGGAAGGAGAAGGAAAAACAGTATCAAAGTTAGTGCTGTCTTGTGCACTAAGGAAAATGCATGCTTACATAGATGTCCCTTTCTGCCTTCTTCTTTGCACCTTCCTCATTGCATATGTCCTCCACTGCTAGCCTTAGATGGACCTTGCTGGGGATATACAATACTCGACACACACCATGTGAAATCAAACACAACACACACATGTCAAGTGTCTGCAACACATGAATGTCATGTGTGACACTTGAAGTAGTGCAACACCTTTCTGTAGAGTTTGACACATTGAGGTCAAATGTGACACCTTTAATCACATGTGTAATTTTTTCCAATTGCCCTCGATGTGTGAGGACTGCACTCCTGCTCAATCCTGCCTGTATGGCATCTAAAACTTCCACCTGGCACTCACCCAATGATCAGGACTTCCTGGACAATGTCAAGAAACATGATCTCAAATGTTTCCAAAACTCAGTGAGTATCAACAAGAATTTCCATTTGTTTGTCTAACAGTTTCTTGTTCAGATCTTCCCTAAAGAATTCATAGAATCTCATCCCACCATCTTTCTAGACTCAGAATGGGTCGATATTCTCAAATTAAAAGCTTTTTTGACTGGTATTTCATCAGGTATGTGCTACTAGAACTCTACCAGGACATGTAGATACTGCATTGCATGTAGCAGATGGACTTTGGCCTTCAAGTCAAACCATCATACCACATCCATCCCCAATGATGTAGATGAGGATGTCCTAGCAAAGCTCATGGTGGGGAAGGCAATTTCGGAGGATTTCAGGTTAGACACACCACCATGTAGCTGTGTTGTGCCTCCTCATATCAGAGGGAAGCTCAAGCAGTGCTGTAAGTTCAAAGCCCTCTTCAGCTGTTTTGTCACTTATCTATTGATGTCCCAGTACATCCACACACATTGTGAATGGGATAACACTGGTCGATGTCTGAGCTATCTTGTCTGAGGGTTCAAAGTGGGTGAAGGTCAAAAGTGTTTGGGCATGGGAGACATGGCTGTAGTTCACACTTATAATTACTTGCCTTTACTATTAGCTTCTTGTCTTCAATAAAGAATTCAGTTTTACCATGTGTACATGATGTGATTCTGAGAAGGCAAAGCTGCAGATTACACATAATATGTAACACACATCCCAACCTTTGATACACTGATCCCGCTTGAGCATATATTGACCAAAACAGAAGGTGACACAATGCTGCATCAAAAGCAGAATGTGTCACAGGTAGAATGTGTGTGTCATGTGTCAGATTCATGGTGTGTGCCAAGTCTGGTTGGTCCTGGACCTTGCTGATAGCCCCAATATTTTACCCTCTTGCAGGTGTGTCTATTGTGCAGTGCCAAAGCTGGCATTATTTGCAGAGGTATCATAGCAGTGCTTGCCTATCATGTTCTTCAGGAGTATAGCACACCTGTATCCTTTGAAAGAAATTGCACAGCATGTCTTGTCTCTGCTGCATCCATTCAGCTGCCTCATTTGTCTCTAGAAAATGTGAGAATTCTACCAGGAACTGCTCCCAGGTGAGATCACAATTTGCCTTAATGCTGTACATGCCACTGCTGCTGGAGTCCATGTAACTGAGCTGTCAGTCTTGATTAACTGGACCATTGCATTTTTATTGACTGTGTTGGAGGTTTTCATGCTGTGGGCTATCCCTCATTGGTGAAATACCAGAGGTCTATCTACTGCCCATTTTGCAGTCACAATACTGCATATGCTGGCCATATCTTTTTTCCAAGGCAAACATTACTGAATGTAAAGAGAAGGAGCACACAAGCAATCACCATTCCTTGCATCCCAGATTCCTCTTTATCTACAACTACAAACAGTGTCATAGTGAGGGTATCTTTTCCATGATGGAGTGGTATGGATAATCTTATGGTACATTCTGCTAGCACCACAGGTCACTGGGAGCATAGAATCAAGCTACTACAGAATTAAAGACATGGATGGTGCCCCAGAAGACAGAATAGCCATTGATAGTGGCTGGAGGTGCTGTAGCTGCAGGGTTGCACTCAAAATAAATGAATTTTTGAAGGGCAAAGGGAAATCCAGGCTTATTGATGTAAGCTGCAAGAGCATCCAGACTTTTTTGGTAATTTGATTCTGCTCAAGACAGCATTAGCAAACTGCATTTTCAGAGTAGAAAGGAGGTGGTTTTTAAGAAGAACCTTCTTGCATAACACTTGAAAGCTTCCACACTCATCTCATATAACTCCACTTGGTTATATTGTTGACAATTATACTTGCTTGTTAGAAATTACATAATGGGTTTCTAACAGGTATTTTTTCAGGAAACACTTGAACTATCCTGAAGTGATAGTTAAAATCATTCTGTTCAAGCTCTGTATTTCAGTTAAAAGTAGTTCATTAGCAGAGTATAAGTTATATCTTTTAAATAGTATCAACATTTCCTAGTATTTTGTATTTGCAGTCAAGATATGCATTAAAATCTAGTGATCTGTGATTGATCTAATAAACTGCTCTTGGCAGCTATTATCTTCTCATACTCCTTGAAATTCTGCTTTTTAAGCTGCTCCTCCATTTGAAAACTATAGTCAATATATCAAAACAAACTGCTAGGACAGTATTGTATAAACAAGGCCCAACTCTCTATTAGTTGAATGGAAATATTAGAATGAGCATTAGTTATAGATGGCAGCAGTATTAGAATACTGGCAGGAAATTCCACAACCAATTGTAAATTCCAAAGAATGAAATGGCTACCTTTAGTATGGTCAAAACTTCTAAGCATCTAAATGTTGCACCAGGCAAAAGAGTAATTCATTGAGTCTCAATAGTGATGCATCCAGATATTTGGTCTAAAATTGAATATGATAGCTGAGAAGACATTTCAAATAAAGAATTTTGAAAGCCAAGCATCTCATCTAGGGCTGCACACCGTTGCCGTACGTACGGCTCACGGCTACCATGTACGGCTGCCGTACCTGTACCGCTGACCATCTGGACAAATCTTATATGGTACGGTTACAGACGGCTTGGTGCCGTATGAGCCGTAGAAATACGGCCGTCTTTCTGAAAATTATTATTGCAGAAATGAGGAAGATAAAACAAATACAGGTGCCTCACGCAAAACCTAGGTGTGATTCGATAGTGAGCCACCTGTAATCTCTGTTATGAAGCAAAGATCTAACGACCGTTGATCTGTCATGTATTCAAACTCCGCCTCGACATGATTACATTCTCAGCGCTCAACGCGCAACCCTGACACCCACTCATCAATATCGTGGTGTATGTTGATTGAACTATGCTTTTCGTAGCTGCTACGTGACTCTATGCTACTCAAACTCTCCTGAATTACACTACGTGCACGGACTACCTGATATATTCTGTAGCAGTTGAACACATTTTTTCAGGTGGCCGTGATACTATCTCACTGCGACGTGCAAGCTTGCAGCCAGATACCATCCGAACCTTGATGCTGGTGAGGCATCGTCTTCATTAACATGCGCTTCTATCGATAACATGCTATGATATATATATTGTGATTTTATACATATTATGTCTGCCATAGACAAATTATGGCTGTGTACGGCTGTATAAGTGCCATACTGTACCGTCAGCCCTTCAGAAATTATATATACAGTACGGTTCGGCGCAGCCATACCGTATAGGCACCGTATTCCTACGGCCGTAGCCGTATACGGACGGTGTGCACCCCTAATCTCATCTCATAACTTGCCCAACTGCATCTTGTAGTAATGAGTGGTTTTAGGGGCCCAGGATGTATCTTTAAAAATTAAAGTCCACTAGAAAACATTTGTCATAATCATAAAATAATTTTTATAAGATGTAGTTCAATGGTAAATTTTATAAACAGTTAACCTTATATACTTCTATCACTTGAAAATTGTTTTTCCTCTCAAGAAAGTCCTTCGAAGAGGTATGTTCTGTTTCCAAGCCCATTTTACTCATAGAAAAAGTATCGGGCACCTGCAGTGACAAGGTCTTTCGAAAAGTCTGTAGCATGGATGGCCATCTACTACCCTCCAGGAGGTTGCCGAATCGTATCCTTTGTTTGACCAGGAGGGGCTACGCCATTTTTCCTTTTCTACCTATAGCTACCATCATCTCTGTCTTTCGTTGATTTGTGGTTCCTCGTGCATTTTCTGTCAATGCCGGCCCCTATATCTTGGCGATTGTGTAAAGACCAAATGGATATACCAAACCTCCATACCAGTGAAAGTGTGTCTGCACAAGGAAACCGTATTTCAACTCACTATAACCCGTCAGGTCAAGAGACGATGTGTTCGGTATGAGACGATAAGATATAAAGTGACTAGATGAACCCAAAAATGACGATCTCTTATCGTTTCGCCTTCTTGCCTCCTCTCCTTGTGACTTTCTTCTCGTCACTGTCTGCCTTGCGTTTCTGACCTGCCGACTCAGCGTTGGGCGTAGTCTTGACACTGACAATAGTCGCCGCCTGCCGGCCGGTCCGTCCAATATGTGACACCTGTTCTTCTGCAGCCTTCCAATCAACACCCGCATCCGCAATTGCAAACCTATTGGGTGATCATCAGCCTAATTCCCATCATTATTCATCACAAGAAAGAGGGAAATTGCTAGACAACGGCACCTACTTTTGGAGGTCTAGGGCGCTAATCATCTCACGCTGCTTTTCACGCAAAGCAGTGGTTGCCTCATCGCCTGCCGCATCTAGCTCGTCCTCGAGACTGACTGCCATAGGCTCCCAGTTGGTTGGTCCTAGTGTGCCATGCGCGCTTACATTGGTATTAGTGACCGTCACCTCGGATAACCCAGCACTGATAGCTTCCTTTTGAACGTCGACGAGGCGTTTGCTGATTTTGCGAATGACCTTGACAAACAGCGCTAGACCTTGCGACACCGAAACTTGGAGCTCTGCCTGGGAACATGGTTGGATTTAGAGGCAATAGAAGCGATTGAGTAGGCTTACCTCAACTTCTTCAATAGTCTTTCGCTGCAGCCCGAGTGCCAAGAGGATAGAGCTCTGGACAGCGCTGAGCCGAACATCTTCTCCGAGTCGTTTTTGGAAGTAGAGGGACGCAAGAGTGGGTAGGAGGTCCAGAATGACGTGGTAGTCGAGCATGTTATTTGCATAAGATTCCAAACGCTTCAAATCAAATGGCGTGAAGAGGAACTGCAACTCTGATGAAACAAGATCTAGTGATGGAAAGCTCGTCAGCACAGATATTAATGACAGAAGCCAGCATACCTTTAGTTTTGTCAGTATCTTGTTTCTTCAGGCCGGCGTTGACAGCCTCCAAGACGCTCAGAGCGGTAACACTCCCGAATTCACGGAATTTAAACGACAGCAGAGAGAGGAAGCGTTTTCGGAAGTCTACCAGTCAAGCTCAGTAAACGATAAATAGCACAGCGCATAGTCACGTCAAACTGACCTTTAGCAAACTCTCCCAACCACTCCAACTCGCTATCTAGAGAGCTATTGAGACCGCGCACCATGATACAACTGTGCTCTCCCGTCAGCTCGCTGGCTGTCTGTCGGACATAGAGTGGCACGTATCCTGCGCGTTTCCAGAACCTCAGTAGCTGGGGTGTAAGGCCGTATGAAACGCCAATGTAGTCGAGGGCTTCAGGTTTGCGCTCAGAGAGGCGCTGAAGTAGAGGAGGCATTGCCGATGGTGCCCGGACACTTAGTTTGTCCGTAAGGAGGTTGGTGCTCTGGGAAAGTGTCAAGGTCGGTAAATTGTACAAGCAGCGATCCCGTGGGTGACTTACTGGATCAACTCTGGTTGCATCGGGGTATGACTCCTCGTTCTGGGCCAATTCATCCAGACTAAAAAGTTCGCCACTATAGAACGAATTCAACGCCTGCAGCGCCCTCGATCCATAACCCATCTGTAACATCAGGTGCTATTCAGCAACTGTAATGATTTGATCGCTTGTGAAGCCCCTACGTTCGCATAATCCGGGTGGCACGCTATCCGCACGACACGGGCCCCACTCAACATGCCAAACCTCCCCTCCTGGAACTGCTGGCTCACAAGCCAAGGAATCATATCACCGCCCGTCCTCAAGCCGCGTCCAAGCCCCTCCATGATCGCATCCTTGCTAATATTTCCTTCCAATGCGACCTGGAGTACCACAAGAGGCTCCGGGAGATGCGTTTCGTCATCCTTGATTGGCGGCAGGAGCACGAATAAGTGATGCGCAGGCGCGTCAGATAAAAGCTGCAGGTCATTAGGTTGATTCTTGTAGTGTGATGCGACGTAAAGCGCCATCATCCGTTGTAGGAATACTTCAGAAGCAGGGTTGTAGCTGAAAAGTGTATCGCGGGAGACGTAAAAGAGTTCGCAAGTGCTTGGATGAGGACAGCCTTGTGTTGGGGCCTTGGATATAATTGTGGCATCGAGGCACAAAATGCTGTTCAACCATTTCTCGACATTGTCACCGGATGAATAACGGATAGGAGTGTCGAGTTTTATTTCACGGAGCGACCGTGTTTTAGGAGCGGCTTTATGTACCGGCTTTTTGGAGGAGGAAGCGGCAGTGGCGGTATCGTCTTCCTGCAGTGTACCAGGGAGGTCTTTTATGAGGGACGGCCGGGTGCTTTCGCGGAGCTGTTGGATGAGCTTAAGAGAGAGAGAACGACCTGTGCCTTCGTAGCCATTGATCGTGGAAGCGAGGAACACGAGGTACGGTCCGATGAGGTTCTTGACAAGGGGCAAGGGAATGGCTGCAGCCTCATCAATAATGACGAGCTCAGCCTGACCAAGGACATGAGCATCTTCCGGTTGAATATACTATAAGACGTCAAGACAAATTATGGATCATGGATATCAGGACGCACTTGAATCGTCTGGCGATGCTCTTTGAATACGTTCACCCTGACGATTGCCTTATTAAAGTCAGGGTTGGTGCTTTGCGCAATATCATAGTCGAGGTGCTCCTCATACCCCAGTGCATCCATACCCTTAAAGATAAACTCAAAGAGGGTTTTCAAATTCTCCGGACTTGGGCTCGTCACGAAGATGTTGGAGTATCCGTGGGCCAAAGCCGCCGCGATTGCCAAACCAAGAGCTGCACTCTTACCTCTTCCACGGGCGGCAGTAAGGGTAACAGTGGATGATAACGTTTTTTCGGCAATAGCGTCAATGAAGGTGAGGATGGCTTGGGCCTGATCGATGGTCTTGGCGAGTTTGACGAGATCGCCAGCAGGCTTGGTGTCTTCCAAGGTAGATTTCAGCTCCTTAAGCTCCGACTCCGCTTCCTTGCTCTTTCCTGGAATATCCTCAATAGGTATGATATCCTTGCCGCGTGAAAGTGGGAGAACATTGAGTTCATCGTCGAGTACTAAGCAGTCGTCGCATGATCCGAGGGAAAGAATAAACCGTTCGTTGAAGCGAGCAACGACCTCGTCATGAGAAGAGGTGCGGTACCGCGAATGGACATCCTATTACCAGGAAATGAGCAAGAAAAATGTCACTTCGGACGTAAACACGCACCATGGTCATCGTGTAGAGTTGTCTGAGCGACGTCATGGTCTTGAGCATCAGCACGACCAGCCCTCCTCCCTCGACGGTCTCGATTGTTCTTGCAAGAAGATTGGGAGTGATAGCCTCAAAATCCTGAAGTACAAGCATGCCATATGTGTTTCCGAGGATTTTTTGTGATTCCTTGTAATACCTGCAGGATCATTGTTGGTGAAAATGTGAGACGGCAAGTTGAAGCACGCACGTATATCTAATATCCGTCACAGTTACGAAAATCTCGAAAGGGTTTTGCTCGTTGGGTTCACGGATGCCGCGCTTGACATCTCTCTTGATTTTTGCCTCTCGTTTCTTGCGATGGCTGAGGGACGATCGGAAAGGGTACAACAGAGAAATAAATTGGCACACACGTAGTAAAGCCTAGTTCCTTCTTGTAGCACCATAAAACGGAGGGACGTGCTGAGATGCGAGCTTGCGAAAGAAGAAAGTGAAGGTTGACGATCTACTTGCACAGGTTGGTATGTTGGTATGATAGGAAGTAATGAAAATAGTCACCTGGTCTCTGGCCTTGTCGCCAACCAACACTACGAAGGAGCGGTGGTTCTTTTTGACATTGTTGTTGATTAGGATTGGGATACGAGGGTCTAGCTGCTTGCGCATGACTATGTGCGGACAAGAAGGCTTGGCTGAATTTTTGGTCTATGTTTGGCAAATGAATTGATTACAAACAACAATGGTATACTAGGTTACAGGCAGGACAAAGTTATGCAGCAGTCTGTGGGCGAATTGTTAGGGCGAGTAAGGCGCGAAGATGCGTGATACTGACGGTGGATTTGGTACCAAAGCGTTCTGCGCGTTTTCTGCGCCTCTCTTCCTCTTCTGGATCGACACTCTCGGCTGGGGCAGGACGTTTCTGAGTAGCGCCAAAACGCGCAGCTCGGGTGGCGATTTTGGCGGGGTCCTGAGGCGGTGTGAATAAAATAAGTGAAATAGGGGGTTTGGACGCGTACATCAAACGGAGAACGCTTTTGGGGAGCAGCTGCGCGCAGTTTGGGAGGTTCGACGAGAGGAATGCCGAAACGCTCTGCACGGAGACGACGTTTCTCTGCTTCGTCTACCGGAGCAGCAGTAGCAGTTGTAGGAGGAACCGCAATTGATGGCTCGGGCTTGGGGTCTTCTGGATGTGGGCTAGGAGCAGCAGCAACAGGTGGTGGTGGTTGTGGCGCGTCTGGGGATGGATAAAGCTCCTTCCATACAGCGAGAGCGTTGCTGTCTGCTTCAATTTTTGCAATCATTTCATTTTTGCGTGGAGGGGCAGACAAGCCAGCCTTAGAGAGAATAGCCTTGAGGTCTGTTACTTTGAGGGTTTTGAGGTCGTGGTCAGGCATTGTGAGCGTGACGTGACTGTGACTTGTTGAACCAATCGCAGCTGTTGTTGGCGTCGACGTTGGGCTGACGATGGATCTCTTTCCTCCCGCCTATCAGCTCAACTTTGACAGATTTGACAACCACAACCAACAAAACGACGACCAGCCCATCGACGACGAGCCTCTCTATGTAAACGCTAAACAATATTTCCGTATTCTCAAACGGCGCGTCGCACGAGCGCGTCTCGAAGAGGTACATCGTCTATCACGCCAGCGAAAGGTATTTTATCTTTCATCGAATCCTGCGCCACACTCACTTTATCTTGAACAGCCATACCTCCATGAATCCCGCCACAAACACGCCATGCGCCGCCCTCGCGGCCCCGGTGGCCGTTTTCTCACAGCAGAGGAGATCGCTGCACAGAAAATAGCAGATCCTTCCAGTCCCTCGCATCCTCCAGAAGAACACGAGGATGACCTCGAAGACGACGAAGGCGTCGACATCCCCTCGCCAGTCGTCCCAGACCACGACTCTTTCATCAATACTGATCCCATGGCCCAATATCGTCTCACCCAGCCCCAGTCGTCCCATACCCCTCCCGCAAAGTCCGTTTCGCCCTCACACAATATCTATGCCCAACATTCCTCTGCTTCCACGGCTTCCGCTTCCAGCCCCATCACCACCCTCAGCCCCCCATATCCCACTGCCCAGATGCACCATGTCCCACACCCTCATGCCCATGCCAGGCATCACCATTCCCACGTCCCATACCACAACCATGTCCTTTATAGTTCCTCAGACCCGACCAATACAGAGCTCCAGCGAAGGACCGAGGAAATCATCCACTTTGGCGCTGCAGGCAGTAGCTAGAAATAGATTCT